>LR751134.1:69308-214062 GCA_902729485.2 Mus minutoides | reverse complement strand
GTGTTCCACACACAGTTTAAATGTAAGAAATGTTTGTTGTATGAGTGTTTGCATTCATGAATACTAATTAAGAAAAAGATAAGAGGAAAGGGGAAAAAAAAAACCTTCTCAAATGCCTTAGCATTTGAGATTCTATAGTTTGAAATCTATGGAGCTGAAGCAAGAAAGAATTGTTTCGGATGATTGGATTTAGTTAATAGCATGGCTTTATCGTTTTTCTTATTTGTTAATCCTGTTGCTCTTTCTTCTGTAATAAACTTTCAGTGGAGTATGAGAATAATCCATGCTCTGAGGTCTGTGTGTAGAATATGAATGAATCTAAGGATTTTGCCATGCTCAAGCACCTCCTGCAGTGTGTGGCCTGTACCAAATACTCATTAGAAGTATCTTGTACACGACACTTTGGACACTTTTAAACAGGTGCTTCATAAATACAGGCACCTCTTGTTCTTCCTGGGAAATTGGTTCCGTAGTCACTGTGACAACTGAATTACTGAATATTGCACAGCACGTCAAGAAGAAATGCATGTCACAACATTTCTATCCACTCAATATCTAACCTTGTTTTTGTGGGTTTCTGTAAGGATCTTAATACACACACACACACACACACACACACACATATTAATTCTTTAACTCTGAACTCTTAACCCACAACATTATAGCTCACTTGTGAAACTTATCTAATACACATTTATCTCTCCAAGCACATCACAACCTTCCTATGCTTGCGAATATTACACTGTATTCTAGTACCAAAATTGAGGGGCACTTTAAAGACTGAAGGCACTTTAAAAAAAACAAAACAAAACAAAAAAACAACTCCAAAGACGAAGACAGAAAGTAACCCCCTTGGTGGCATCGCTTGCATTTGAGAGAGAACAAAGAGCACATCGCTTTCTGTAGCCACAGCTGGCAATATGTGTATCAGGCAACTCAGGTTCTAACAGTTAAGGGAATTCACAAATATGAGTAATGAAATCAACTGAATTTTGAAAGAAAGGAGAAGCAGCATTTGTAATAAATGCCTATTTTCTTTTAAAAAAAAAAGTTGGCAGACCAAAAACATACACTTTGATAGAATTGCAAATTATACAATTTATTATGACTTGAGGCATTTTACCTGCTTCAGAGGTAGGTAAAAAAGCCAAGAGAAGAGTATAGTGATATTCTCATAGTCCTTCAGCTCCCTCAGAGTAGAGCTGGGACTGGAATTTGGGATCCTGCTTCCTTGCCTAGGAAATTTCTATTGCTCCTCTGTGGTTGCTTCCTGTTCATATATTTCTTCCTTAGGAAGGAAGGCAATAAATAGTAAACAACTTCACTGGTCCTTGTAGAAACAGCAGTGTTAAGAAACTGGAGGTAAACAGAAGCAAGCACCTAATCTCTGTCCCCAAGGTTAGCATTTAACAGCCTCCCCTGTAATTATTCTTTATGTGTCCTTTAGATGCTACCAGAACACATTCTGTTGGAGCACAAGAGCAACTGCAGTGACTGCCTGTAGCTCATCCTTTCTTAAGAATAGAAAATAGCTTTCCTATGACACTGCACCTCTTCTTTTTGTTTGTTTGGAGTTTTTTTTTTTTTTGTTTAGTTGTTTTGTTTTGTTTTGTTTTGTTTGAAACAGGGTTTCTCTGTATAGCCCTGGCTGTCCTGGAACTCACTTTGTAGACCAGGATGGCCTCAAACTCAGAAATCCGCCTGCCTCTGCCTCCCAAGTGCTGGGATTAAAGGTGTGCACTGCCAATGCCTAAAGGACATTTTCTTTAATTGCTTTTACATTTCAAATGTTATCCCCTTTCATGGTTTCCCTCCCTCCCAGAAACACCCTATCACATTTTCCCTCCCCCTGCTTCTAAGAGAGTGTTCTCCACCAACCCACCCACCCACTCCCACCTCCCTGCCCTTGATTCCCCTGTACTGGGGCATCTATCAAGCCTTCGTAGGACCAAGGACCTCTCCTCCCATTGATACATGACAAGGCCATCCTCTGCTACATATGCAGCTGGAGCCATATGTGCTCCTTTGTTGATGGCTTAGTTACTAGGAGTTAGTTCTGGGGGTCTGGTTGGTTGATATTATTGTTCTTCCTATGGGGTTGCAAACCCCTTCAACTCCTTCAGTCCATTCTCTAACTCCTCTGTTAGAGATCCCATGCTCAGTCCAATGACGAGCTGCTAACATCTGCCTCTGTATTTGTAAGGCTTTGCAGCAGGGCTCTCAGAAGACAGTCATATCAGGCTCCTTTCAGCATTCACTTCTTGGTATCCACAATAGTGTCCGGGTTTGGTAACTGTATATGGGATGAATCCCCAGGTGGGACAGTCTCTGGGTGGCCTTTCCTTTAGTATCTGCTCTACACTGTATCTCCATATTTGCTTCTGTCAGTATTTTGTTCTCCTTCTAAGAAGGACCAAAGCACACACACACTTTGGTCTTCCTTCTTATTGAGCTTCATGTGGTCTGTGAATTGTATCCTGGTTATTTGGAGCTTTGGGGCTAGTATCCACTGATCAGTGAGGGCATACCATGGGTGTTGTTTTGTGATTGGGTTCCCTCACTCAGGATGATATTTTCTAGTTCTGTCCATTTGCCTAGGAATTTCATGAATACATGGGGAAATTGAACTTCTTCAAGATTAAATTCCTGGTTGCCTCACTGTGTTGAACATGTAATTCTCCATCAGCAAAGTTTCTCATGACCACAAGATGTCACTACAGTCAAATTTCTAAATCACCAGCATTTGATAAATGCATTGTCTCTTAAGAATTTATTTTCAACATTTAGTAGTTTAGCAAGCCGCTATTAACTAGGTATTAGGGATTCATAATCGCTGCATACATTTTTTAGACTTCTAATAATGACTATAAAGTCTACCATTAGGTATCAGACAGTAACATAAGTAATATTTGAACTGCTTGATTTGTCAGATGGACCTTACACATGACTTTGTTCTCTCTCTCTCTCTCTCTCTCTCTCTCTCTCTCTCTCTCTCTCTCCCTCCCTCCCTCCCTCCCTCCCTCCCTCCCTTCCTCCCTCTCCCCTCACCCCTCTCCTCTCTCCCTCTCAGAGCTCTGTGTGTGTGTGTGTGTGTGTGTGTGTGTGTGTGTGTGTGTGTGTTACTAGGGACCTGGGTGTGTGTGTGTGTGTGTGTGTGTGTGTGTGTGTATGTGTGTGTGTGTGTGTGTTACTAGGGACCTGGGTCTCAGACATGCTAGGCTAGCACTATACCTCTGAGATTTGACTTTTGTGGGAAATTTAGGTCAAAGAGGAGAGGACAGGGACTCACCAGCATATTATCACAGTCCTCACAGTGAGAGTTTATGGTAACACAATGACCTATGGCTAAACACAGGTTCATACCAGAAACCATGTTCACAGGAGGTTTTTTTATATTTGACCTTTCAACATTGAAAGTAAAAATAAAAGCAAGTACCGTTTTTTTATTGTTTACCGATTTTGAATAGCAATTTTAAAATATTCCTCATTCCAGATCTTAAAATCTATAAAAATCAGTGCTGCACTGGTTGAAGGGAGAGTCGGGCCTTAGCCTCTTGGCCATAAGTCACCATACACCATAATCCTAAGACTCTTGGGTTTAGCTGAAAAAATAATATCTTGAGGTAGGGTTTGAGAGGAGAGGAATAAAAAAGCTTTAAACTAGAAGGAAATATTAGCAAACTGCACAGTTAACAAAGGACTTGGGCCTAGACTATATCAAGAACTTCTCAAACAGCACAAAAAAGCTACTGCCTAGTTATAAGGTGAACAGGTACATGACCAGGTGACAAGGACACAAAAGTCTAATACAAGCCACTATGGGAAATGCAAATTAAACCCACAGTACACTCATAAAAATGGTGGTAATGAGTAAACAGTGGAAAAACTATTACTCATTTCATATTGGTGGAAACAAAATGGTACAAATTAAAAATAGTGATGTAGGAATTCTGATTTATTTAGATTCCATACATGGATAGAAACTGTACATTTTTATTCAAATGTTTAAACTTGGGCCAGTGAATAGCTCCATGAGTGACAAACCTTGCTATATGCCTGGTGTTCTTGGTACAATCCCTGGGAGCCTGAGAAAGGTGGAAGGAGAGAACCACATCTGGAGGGTTGGCCTCTGACCTCTGTGTGAGCTTCATGGCACATGTGTTCCTACTTTCACATACACAGAGTAACAACCTTTAAAATTTGTGACTGGAGATTATATCTATTTCATTAACAGAAATTTAGACAAAAGCAACCATACTAGTCAGGACTCCAGCCTTCTATCCCAGTGGTTCCTCTTGTATTAGTCCATAGTTCGCTTAGACATAAATATTTAGTCGCAGATCCATTTTATTTTGAAGTAGTAGGAAAAAGCTTTGACAGTAACTAAGAAAAAAGAATCTACATCTTAGATGTAAAAGAACTTGCTTTCATCTTAATTGTGGTGTTTTGACTACTGCCTGTCTGAAGAGTCTTTTTGACTTCTGTAAATTTTTTTAAGTGACTCTAGATGTTTTGTACATATTTACAGCCTTTTTAAAATTCCACTATAGTGCGAAGTTAAAAGGCTTTCCAGTTCCTCCTTTTACACTAGTAATGAAAACTGACTCACCTTCCCTACCACTGCTCCATCACCCTTGATCCAAAATAGGATAGGAACCTGTCTGAAAATTTGTGTTTAGATTCATTCTTTGCATGGAATCTTTTCATGCACTTTTTGGAGATTATAGTAATATACTGATTTATAGTTTCTATTTTTAGTGACATTTAAAATATAGTTCTAGAATCTTTTGTTGGAGTTTTTTCCTTAGTAGTAGAATAGTGATTTAAGGTTTCAGATCAGCCAATGACATCATACACAGTGGTTCGTGTTGAAACTTGCATGTTGACATTTCAGTTTGCTTTTAGATGGACGCAAACTTGAAGGTGTTTTTCTGGAGGACACTGTTGCGGTACATGCATTTTGGTTCTCGGGTCCTCTGTCCTGTCCCTTATGGTGACAGTCTTTGCTGAGAGTGCCATTTAGGTGTAACTAGCTCAGTGTGGCTGGAAAACGCCTCGTGGCCATAGTGAGGCAGAAAGCCATAGTGCTCCATTGTTCTCTAAAATTGAAAAGAAAAATAATCGATTGTAATGTCTCACATTTGTTTCTAATTCGCCTATTGGCAAAACATACTTCGTGCTTTTATGTACAGATTGTTTTCATATTCTTTGCTATTTGTAAAGGAAAACTTATATCATCCACTAAAAGGTAAATGTAATAGAAATGTTTAAATGTAGACATTTTAGCCAGGGATTTAATTATCAGTAAAAGGAATAAAGGGAAGAACAATAGCGAGCCCTAAAGAATGTGTGGTCATCTTTTCAATTTTCCTAGTATTGAGATTCTGCAGCCAGCCTGCCAGCTCTGTCTACTTACATGGTGCTTAACATGCAGTGAGAATACAAATGTGGTCAGGCTGTGGGGTTGGGATTTTCATTTTTTGAGTATGTTGTTAGCACTTTGGTAACTCAGTAATCAAAGCACGTTTTTTTCCTTGAGGCTTTGATGGTTTCATATACAGTCTCTGCCTTGTTTCTTTTTAAACCTAGGTGACTGTGGAGACCACGTTGTCATAATAAACACAAGACATATTGCATTTTCTGGAAACAAATGGGAACAAAAAGTGTACTCCTCACATACTGGGTAAGAGTGTTCATGGCTAAGGAACAAGGTTCAGATGTGTGGCTTTAATGATACTGTTGCCCTTGGTTTAAAGGAAAAGGAGAGTTTTTAAAAATGGCATCTAAGGAAACACTGATTTTTTTTTCCTGATGTTGCATGTATAGCTTAGTGAACAAACAGAGACCACCACCAGTCAGGACACACTCAGTCTCCCTCCTGTGATCCATCTTACTGTTCACAGTGCTGTCTGGACACTGAAATCTCACATGAGGGCTAGAGAATGATTGCTTTTCTTTAGCTCCTGTCTTGTCTATCACTGTCTCTGCACAGAGATGCACTTACCCAGGTGTTCTGAGGGTTGGCTCCCAGGAACAGTGGGACTCTCTCTCCTCTATCTTCCCAATTAGGCTGTTGTTTACTGTAAAACAGATTTTGCCATGTCAATATTGTGGCTCGTAACATTTTCTGCCAGCCAGAACTCCTAAGGTTTTTTCACATGTGTTCCAGATAAATTAAGTTTCTTCCTCTTTATGTGTTTTAATTGTGTTGATCCAATGGTAAGAGGTTAGCTGTTCCATTTTAGATTTTATCTCCATCATTTGATTTTTGAGGTCCTGGTGTTGCTCTCTGTGTCCACTTAACCCACCGTCTCAGGTGAAGGACAGAATTTACTTAAGCCTATCTCTGTGCTGTTATCTATTTTATGTTGACCTTCCACTCATTTTTTTTTAATTGTATGTGTATAAATATTTTGCCTCTGTGTATCTATGTGGCCCACTTGAGTGTAGTGCACAAAGAGGCCAGAAGAGGGCGCCAGAACCCCTGAAACCTGCAGTTTCACACAGTTGTCAGCTGCCAACCCTGATTGTCACTCCTGATTAAAATCATTCATTTCTGACCACACTTTCGCCTTTGATGTCATAGTGTTCTTTTCCTCTCTTACCCAAGAGCTTTAGATACCTTTATTTTTTAAAGCCATAATGGGTCCATTTGCTCCCTGAAAATATGTTCTGGAAATTTTGATACAGTTTCACAGAAATAAGCTCACATGCATCTCTAGTAACTTCTGCTTCTGGCAAATCTCTGTAAACTGAGTTCTACAAAACAAGAAGTAACTGGGAAAACATTGTGTAAAGTCCTGAGAACGTATGTTGCCTTCCTGCAGCATCCCATGTCTTGCTGCAGATGCAGGGCAGACGTCTGCATGACAGCAGGCGGCTCACTGTACTGGTGGGCAGCCTGTGTGGGGAGGATGTCAGAGGTACCACCTCCTCACTGGCTGGTGAAAAGTCACAGTGCTCTCCGTGCTGTCAGCACAGCTGCCGTTGCAGCTGACAGTGATGCTTTTTAGTGTACACTGTGATTGCTCTCCTCCAGTCACCATCCTTCTCAAGGACTCCAGTTTATCCATTAGCTCTCCCCTCTTGTCAACTCCTGGAGTGCCTTCCCTCTGCTCCTGCTGCCCAGGAGATGATCATCTGCTGTTTCTCTGTTTGCTGTTCACCATACCTGTGTGTACTGCTTTCTTATGCTTTTATGTACTGTATCACTTCTCTGTATTCAAATTTTACTTTCTAGTCAAAACTTTTAATATATGTGATTTTAGAAAATGAGTTTTTAAAAGGAATGAAATTCACTTCCTATCCATGACCTGACATTTTTAGGATGTATTTAAATTTATGTCTTTTTTTCAGTTTCATAAAAATTATTTTAGTCATTATATAGCAGTGTACTGTATGTCTTACCATGCTTAATTATTCTTCTGTGTCTAAAATGAAACAAAATTTAGATATTTTAGAGTTGGATAATATCATTATCCATTGGCTTTATAAAATATGTAAGTTCATTTAAAATAATCCTTTGGAAAAGAAATGAATTTCAAGATGAAAGGAATGAATAGATCTTTTAATGGGCATTTCCGGAAGCATTCTACTACACTAGAAAACACACACATATACATATATACACACATGTATACATATATATAATGATTTTTGATGACTGTGGGCATAATACTAGAAACAATACCAATAAGGCTTTAAAATTTTTATAGACAGTTGATTATTTTCATTTGCTTAATAGTGGGTTTTCTGCCCTTTTGTGTTGCCTCTTTTTTTGTAAGGGGGGGGCTTATTTATTTGTTTGGGTTTTTCTGTTGTTGTTGTTGTTGTTGTTGTTGTTGTTATTTTCGAGACAGGGTTTCTCTGTGTAGCCCTGTCTGGTCTTAAACTCAGAAACCTGCCTGCCTCTGCCTCTCAAGTGTTGGGATTAAAGGTGTGCGCCATTACCACCCAGCTTGTTTGGGGTTCTTTATGACAGGCTTTGAAGCCCAGGCCTGTCTTGAGCTCATTATGTAGCTGAATTTGGCTTTGAACTGCTTGCTCCTCCTCCTCCTGCCTCTGCCTGCAAGTGCTGGGCGGATAGAAGTGTGCTTCACACCCAGCTTCCTAATCACTGTTTTAATCTATTAGTAATATTAGAATATTATCATATTTTTTGTTTCTTACTAACTTTATGATGATTTTTTACTGTTACTTAATTTTTATATAATTTAATCTGGCCTTCACCTTGAAATTCTTGTATTTCCTGTCTCTAGAAGTCCTTTCTGACAAGTAGTTTATGAGCATCAACCTCTCACAGTTTCAGTGTTGAATTTCCTTGTCTAAACTCACTGAAGTTGCTGACGTGGCTCAGCACTCTTCACATCAGCGACCTGTCTTACTTACCTGTGCATCTCCAACGCGCAGCAAAACAGATCTTAGAAAGTATACTCACATGGGAAACGTAGGACTGTCATATCATCAGTCTTTCTTCACTTGTGAGAATCAATTGCATATCGTATTACTCGAGTTACTCCCTGCTTGGGATTTGCATTAGCTATCCAGGTCCTTTAGGAGAAAGTCCAAAGCCCTGAAATATAGCATAAGTGGTATTATACTTTAGCATTTGCCAGCCCACTGTTAAAAATAGCAAGATGATCTTTAGTGTAGACGTTACAAAGTAGTTTTCCATGAAGGGAAAGACTATAGGAATACATGTCTAGACGGGTGTCTTTCTCGAAAATTGAAATTCCATGAAACAAATAAGTTGTATCAGTTTGAAAATAACCCATCTTTCTCAGTAAATGTTTAATCTATTTTTTTAAGTTGAATTCCTAATATGTAGTTTCTTTCCTCAGTCGTCTTAAAATATTTTCAGAATTTCTTGAAAGTTACTTAAAAGAAACTTACTTAAGAGAATATTAAATTTGTGTATCCTAAATTTTTTCTTTAGAATCCACTGCATGTCCTCTTTTTTCTCTTTTTGCATATATTTAAATTTTTTTAAAAATTGTAAGCCTTTATAGCCATGGAGTGTCAGTTTCTTACACTTTTACAAATGTAATTTTCTCCTCTGACACATAGACTTTTAAAAAGTTCGTTGGGGCAAATAATAGTTTTTATTAGACTAACCCATATGCACTATAAAGCCAGAATCTGACTGTTACACTGAGAGCCTCTGACAGAGTCTGATTTCTACGTCTGGATCTGCTTACCAAGCTGAGTCCAGTTGGTCCGTTTAAGTCTGATAGATGATCTGAGCACGAGGAAGTATGTAATTTACTATCTAGACCCAACCCATAATTCCTAGTGATCCTTCACTGACTTTTAAAACAGGATAGTTACCTGTGTGATGAACTGGCCAGATTGCTGGTGCCCACCTACATTCCCAGTACTTGGGAAGTGGAGGAGACAAGATCAGGAGTTGAGCATCACCCTCAGCTATGTGAGGAGGTAGAGGCCAGCCTGAGCCATGAGACTGCGTCTCAATATAAGAAGGGAGTAAATAAACGTGACTTCAGAACTTGCCACCACCTTTCCCCAGTTGTCACACCTAGATTGCACAGTTAGTCTCTCTTGGTAAGGAACACAAATTGTCTGGCTCACTGCTGTTTTTTGTTTTTTTGGTTTTTTTGTTTTAAATAAATGAGTGGTAATCTAGGCAGAACGAATAGGTAAGTAAATGATTGAATGACAAAATTAATATGAAAATAATTATGCCAAGAAAGTTTTCTGAGATACCTATGAAATAGTCATAGCCACTCAAGAAAATATTTCAATTAGCATAGCTTACTAATTAAGTTATTTTTAATTTGTGTGTGAAAGTGGGTGTGTGCACATGACATAGCACATATGGAGATCAGAGGACAACTTCAGGTGGTGATCCTTAACTTTCACCTTGGTTTAAGGCAGGGTTTCTGGTTTCTGGAGTTTGTGCTGTGTGTGCTTTTCTGCTGTCAGATTGTCTCTGTGCACATCCCATCTGGAAGGGGCAGTAGGACTATAGATGGCTGCTCTGCATCTGGCTTTTCTACAGCTCCCAGGATCCGAACTCACGTCCTTGTTCTTGCACAGCAAACATTTCACTCACCGAGTCACTTCTTCATGTAGAAGAATGCAAATTGATCCATTCTTATCTCCTAGTACAAAGCTCAAGTCTAAGTGGGTCAAAGAACTCCACATAAAACCAGAGGCACTGAAATTTATAGAGAAAAAGTGGGGAAAAGCCTCGAAGATATGGGCACTGGGGAAAAATTCCTGAACAGAACAGCAATGGCTTGTACTGTAAAATAAGAATTGACAAATGGGACCTCAAAAAATTGCAAAGCTTCTGTAAGGCAAAAAATACTAACAATAAGACAAAAAGGCCACCAACAGATTGGGAAAGAATTTTTACCAATCCTAAATCTGATAGGGGACTACTATCCAATGTATACAAAGAGCTAAAGAAGCTGGACTCCAGAAATTCAAATAACCCCATTAAAAAATGGGGTACAGAGCTAAACAAATAATTCTCAACTGAGGAATACCAAAGGGCTGAGAAGCACCTGAAAAAATGTTCAATATCCTTAATCATCAGGGAAATGGAAATCAAAACAACAATGAGATTCCACCTCACACCAATCAGAATGGCTATGATCAAAAATTCAGGTGACAGCAGATGCTGGTGAGGATGTGGAGAAAGAGGAACACTCCTCCATTGCTGGTGGGATTGCAAGCTGGTACAAACACTCTGGAAATCGGTCTGGCGGTTCCTCAGAAAATTGGACATAGTACTACCGGAAGATCCAGCAATACCTCTCCTGAGCATATACCCAGAAGATATTCCAACTGGTAATAAGGACACATGCTCCACTATGTTCATAGCAGCCTTATTTATAATAGCCAGAAGCTGGAAAGAACCCAAATGTCCCTCAACAGAGGAATAGATACAGAAAATGTGGTACATTTACACAATGGAGTACTACTCAGCTAGTAAAAACAATGAATTTATGAAATTCTTAGGCAAATGGATTCTTAGGCATCTGGAGGATATCATCCTGAGTGAGGTAACTCAATCACAAAAGAACTCACTTGATATGCACTCACTGATAAGTGGATATTAGCCCAGAAACTTAGAATACCCAAGATACAATTTGCAAAACACAAGAAAATCAAGAAGAAGGAAGTCCAACGTGTGGATACTTCATTCCTCCTTTAGAATAGGGAACAAAATACCCATGGAAGGAGTTACAGAGACAAAAGTTTGGAGCTGAGATGAAAGAATGGACCATCCAGAGACTGCCCCACCCAGGGATCCATGCCATTATCAGCTGCCAAATGCAGACGCTATTGCATATGCCTGCAAGATTTTGCTGAAAGGACCCTGATATAGTTGTCTCTCGTGAGGCTAGACCAGTGCCTGGCAAATACAGAAGTTGATGCTCACAGTCATCTATTGGATGGAACACAGGGCCCCCAATGGAGAAGCTAGAGAAAGTACCCCAGGAGCTGAAGGGGTCTGCAGCACTATAGGTGGAACAACAATATGAACTAACCAATATCCCCAGAGCTCGTGTCTCTAGCTGCATATGTAGCAGTAGATGGCCTAATCGGCCATCTTTGGGAAGAGAGGCCCCTTGGTCTTGCAAACTTTATATGCCCCAGTACAGGGGAATGCCAGGGCCAAGAAGTGGGAGTGAGTGGGTAGGGGAGCAGGGTGGGGGAGGGTATAGGGGACTTTCGGGATAGCGTTTGAAATGTAAATGAAGAAAATATCTAATAAAAAATTGGGAAAAAAAAGGACCCTGGCTACTCTTCCAAGGGACCTGGGTTCAGTTTCAGCACCCATGTGACCATCATTAATTCCATGTTCAGGGCATGTGATAACCTCTCTTGCCTCTGTGAGCATCAGGCCTATGTGTGACACATAGACAGACATGCAGGCTAAATACCCATACAACCAAAAATAATTAATAATACAATTTTAAAAAGAGAGACATCCTAAGGCTGAAGAGATATTTCAGCAATTAATAGCACTTGCTGTTCTTACAGTAAGATACCAGTGCCCATATGGCACCTGACAACTGCATATAACACCAGTTCCAGGAGTGCTTTCTTCTATCTTCTGCAGGCTCTTACACGCACATGGTGCACATAAACACACGTAAAAATAAAAGATCTGTAAGAAAGATATCCTTTTCCTAGTGCTTTTATTCTCTCTCTGTGTGTCTGTGTCTGTCTTGTATGTGTGTGTGTGTACACATGGACGGGTGCCCACGCATGTGGGTATGGAGGTCAGAGAACAACTTCTGCTTTATGGAGTCAAGGAATCAGTTCGACTTTCTAGGTCCCTGGGAACAAACTCAGGTTGTCAATCTTGGGTATAAGCAGTTACCCACTGAGCCATTTCACTGGTCCCATTACTATTTAATTTTTAAGAACTAATAAACGTAGTATACAGGAGCAAACTATAACTTGTTAGAATCATTATATTATTATAAAAGCATGGTCATCTTAAGAACATGTTTCTCCTTTAACAGCTACCCAGGCGGCTTTAGACAAGTAACAGCTGCACAGCTTCACCGGAAAGACCCAGTGGCGGTAAGCTTATTGCGTGTCTTGGTTATCTGGGCAAGACTGATTCAGACTGTGTTTATCATGTCTCCTCTAATGCAGGCATCATTCAGGGCAATACATGTGTTATTGTATTATACAAAGTTCTGGAGGTTTTTGTTTGTTTGGTAGGTTGCTTTTTGAGACAAGATTTCTCTCTGTAGCACTGGCTGTTCAAGAACTCATTCTGTAGATGAGGCTGGCTTCAAACTCACAGAGATCTAAATGCTGAGATCAAAGGTGTGCCTCCCCACTCCAGCTGGCTACACAAAGTTTTATTATGTCATGTTCATTGCCATTCAATTCTATTTCCTAATTACAATCATTAGTTACAGCAACCAGATTTTAGATAGTTTTTTTGTGTGTTGTTTATTTGTTTGTTTGTTTGTTTGTTTGTTTGTTTTTGGCCAAATCTGTCATTCAATATAATGAGCTTGCTCCAAATACCTTGGAGAGTGATATAGTATATTTGCTTAGTGTATTTTAATCTTACCAACTTGTTTGCCTGATTTATTATCTGATTAAAGGTTTATTTGATAATAAAATCTGAGTTATGGATTTGTTCATTTCTATATAGCTCTGTCAGTTGGGAGATTGTATATTTTGAAGGTTTGGTGTTAGGTGAAAGGGCTATATCATTCATGCAGACGTTACTTCTTAGGAAATAGTTAACACTCTGTTTCATAAGTAGTGTGTTTTTACACTATTACAGGTCCCTGTATTGTGCTCAACTTATTTGCTATGGCTTGAGGCTGGATGGATAATGCTCTCTAATATAACTGTTGCAACAAATTAGAATTTTAATTATAAGTATTTTAAAAGTCTGAGAAGTTAGTTTCTGCTTCATCTGGGAAGGTTAACTGTACACTAGGAGGCAATACAATTCAACTTTAATATTGATACAATAAGTTTTGTAAAAAGTATTTTAAATTTTTCTTACTTTTCAAGTTACCATGCAACAAATGGGTTTAACTATGGCAATTTCATACACATGTGCCTTTATACTTTGTTCTAATTTTAGTTTTGATGAACAAAAATGGAAAGATAATACAAAATGTTTGGTAAAGGCTTCTAAAATATTCCATTTAAACCTATTTGCATTATTATCTCACTGAAAGATCTCAATTTGCTAACATTTTATTTATCAATTTTTGTTCTGTGATGAGTGTTTTACCTGCATGCATGTCTGCACCATGTGTGTGCAGTGCCACAAAGGTGTGACATCGTTGTGACTTATGGGAGAAGTGTATTTTGCATGTGATTGCACACACTGTGTTTCTCTTCCTGGCAGTAATACTGTTTAATTTGAATTCCAGTACAGCATTTAATAGATAGATGGAATTAGGTCATTCTATCTGCACTCAGCTTTCTCTGCTGCTCACTGCAGCTGGTTACAGTACTTGTGTCACAGCATCTTACATACATTGTTAAAATGTGACGCACTGACTGCCATGCAAGTAGTGAATTGTTGGTGAATATTCACTGTGACCATTGCTGCCAACTTGTGTCTTACTGTCAGTGTCACTACACTCAGATTAGTTTGTGAATTTAAAGCTCGCTGTCTTTCTCCTGGAGGAAACGGGATTCAGGTCCCATGGGTTCTTGGATAAGCTTAGAGATTGACTTAGGTTGAAACTGAGCACATACAAGGTGCTCTGTAGTCCCTTCTGTCTGCTCTTTTACTCCATAAACAATAATCAAGTGGCCCTCTAGGAAACTGCAATGTAGAAAATAGCAGAAGACCCTTTCTGGTGCTTCCATGGATTTACTGCCTCCTTCCCGGTTCACGCAGATCTTAGCCATGCCCTTGCACAACCATCTCTAATTGTGTCTGCTTTCAGTCTCACCTGAGTCTCACCTTGTGTTAAGCCCTCCGTGTATCTGTTTTTCAGATTGTGAAATTAGCTATTTATGGCATGCTGCCCAAAAACCTGCACAGAAGGACAATGATGCAAAGGCTGCATCTTTTTCCAGACGAGGTAAGTCGGCAGCTGAGGGCAGTGCTGCTCCTTGGTGCGCAAGGAGGCACTACTTCCTGCTTCCAAACAGTTGCTGGAGGCTTGTTGTCAATAGCTGTATCTCAGCTTCCAACATATTTCTTGTGTGTTAAAGTGAACACAATGTACACGCTGGTAATCATCCCTCCATTAAACCGATAAGTGACATATCATTGAGCTAAAGGTCAAAAGGATCTATAAGTTCTGCTTGCCTGTCAGTCACTGCTTTCTTTTTAATGGGAACTATTATGGGTACCCTGTGAAACAGGAGTCCTCAATGATGGTTTCATTACCTGTGAAAAAATAATAGCAATTTTGTTTCATTTTATGTGCTAAATAGAAGCTCTGCATGGATCATGGATCGTTAACCCTGGTTGCTAATTCTTGCCCATGACTTAATAAGAAGTTTTTTAAGTGATGACTTACTTGAGCTATGTCACTAGCTGCACGGCGAAGCTAAATTCTGAGAAGGAAAAGTAGCATTTAGAAAGCAGTAGCCCTGGATACAGCAACTGGTGCACACACTTGGCCAGATAGAAGAGTGTAAGGGTGGATAAAATAGCTCCTCTTTATAGCAGACAAAAAGGAATAAATTCATTACTACTGTTTAAAAATTAAATTGCCAAGGTGGCACATATCTGTGACCAAGTTCTTGGAAGGCTGAGGTAGGATAATCACAAGTTCAAAGCCAGCCTGGACTATCTAGAATATTTTTATGGCCAACCTGGGTCCAGGCTTGTCTCCAGAAAACAAGGAGCAGTAAACTGAAAGGAGGAAGAGCAGGAGGAAGGACGATTACAGAGAGCATCACCGCTCCACTGAACTTGTCAGGATTTATACGGCGTGCTTTAAGGATTATAGTGTTCTCTCATTCCTTTTGGTTGTTTTTAATACTAATAAATATATTTAAGATTTCTAAGGCCTAGATTTGTTTAATGTAGGATATTCCGGAAGATATTCTTAAGAATTTAGTGGAAGAGCTTCCTCAGCCACGGAAGGTGCCTAAACGGCTGGACGAGTACACCCAAGAAGAAATAGAGGCTTTCCCAAGAGTGTGGACTCCGTAAGTGTGCATTCTCTCGGGTCTTTCCACTCTTCTGTTTGCAGGCTAACCTCTGAGAAATGTGAGATCCTTAAAGGTGGTTGGCACAAACAGTGTCAGGTCCCCTTAGCAACACAGCAGCTCTTAACCTCAGACTCCCAAGCTCTGTAAGCCTTGTGACCAACCATGCAAGGTAAGTGCAAGGTGGGTACTGCACGTGAGGCCACCGCATGTGAGGTGACTGTTTTAGTGGTAACTGACTGTCATCATCCTGGGGGGGGGGGGGGGGGTCTGCATTTTCAGATTGCTTCCTAGACAATGTCACCTAATCAAGTCCATTGACTGGAGAATTTTAGTTCTGATCCAAGAAGAAAAAAACAAAATGTTTTTCTCTCTTCCACACAAATTTCCTGTACCTTATGTCCACTATGACAAGCCATCTCTTGTCTGATTGTCTCCAGGATCCTATGACTTGGAATACAGAAGATGTGGCATGTAACTTTATTATCTCAGGCTGTGCCTCTTGTAGCCTTACCTGGTTTGGCCTCTAGCGTGGAAAGTTCTTTTGCACTGTGTCTTCTAGTGTGGGTTGGGCGTGTGTTTGTCTCTGTAGTATCTTGTGTTGCTCACGAGTTTCACAGTTTCACAGCTCGCAGTAAGGCTATGTCCTTGTCTTGCTTAGCGCTAAGCACAGCACGCAGCATGCTGTATGAGCACTCCGCACGCTCTCACCAAGTGAACTCAAGAAGATACAGAATGTTCTTCATCGGCTTTTATAAGTGACGTTCAAACGCTTTAGGAGAAAAAGAAACAAAACGTACTTCAGTTTTTATAGCCATTTCTTACTACCCAGAATAATTTAATTTATATCTTATTATTATTTGTCTTCCTATATTAATAACTAAGTATAGCAAGAGGTAAGAAAGCAGTTACAGCACTATACATGTAATTACAGGTTCTTACCCTCTGAGGAACTAATAAGTTAGTATAGTTTGATCCCATTTTTTATAAATGGGAAGGTATTGGCAGAGAAAGATGCGGAATAGTCACTAAGATGGTTCACTAAGTGTGACTAAGGATTGAGGGTGGGTAACTAGTGGGTAACTAGTTCCTAGGTCATCCTCCCGACTGTAGCGCTGGAGTGCCTTGTGCATCTACGGTGAGCCAAGCTGTCCGCATGTCAGCTACTGCTGCCCGCAGTGTACGTACTGAACGGCCACTCATCTGAGCAGTCCCACTCTTAGAAAAAGGACCTGCCACGTGTTCTCAGGGCTGGGTGAGAGTTCCCAAAAAATGAAGAGATGACTCTTTCCCTCACCAGCTTCCATACTCAGGTTCAGACCTTACCTCTATATGGCCTAGGTGTAAACCTTCACTAAGCCTAGATCCTCATCTGAACTCACAGTATTAGTGTGCCTGTTTGTACAGAATGTTTACATACAAGTAACTAAGTAGAAAGAATGCTGTTCCCAGATGTTCACTTATAATAAATTACATTCTAAAAAAGCAAATTATCTTTGAAGTTCCATCAAGTTGCCTTCCTGTAACAACATCCCATAAATATATTCCATGTCGAATATTCTCATAGAATCACTGTCAGAAATAAGCTTATATTCATGACCAGCAGAATTATGATAGCATTTTTTAACCAGATCTACCAGGGATGCAATTAAATCAAATATATCACCAGCCACATTTTATGAACTTGAAGTTCTAATATAGTCTAAAGAGTTTACCCAATGTAGTGTAGAAGTACACTCACATTCAAAATTAAGTCAATTTAATGTTATTAAATCAAACAATACTGGTCACAACTGCTTCTTTTTGTAACTGACTGTCTCTATCGCCACTATATAAGTACAGAAAGGGCATCTCTACAATGATTTTTCAGGACTCTCAGTGGAGCCTGGAGCTGCTTGGCTTAGCTGCATTCCTACTGTGGGGATGGATTTTCCTGCTCTTTGACTTTGTATTCCCTGTAGCAGGAATACACATTAGACGGCAGGCTTTTCTTTATGGTTCATTAAAGTCTTTCCTCCTAAGTAGTTAGGCCACATATGTTAACTTCTACTGCCAAAAGAGTAAATGGATATACATGTATTTAAACTTTATTGTGGTAGAGGTATAGTAATCATTTAACATAAATCATTCAAAATGTCATTTTCTCTGCATGCTAGAGCTGATATCAGCTCCAGTTAGTTTGTAGTGCATGAAACACATGTGACCAGGAAAAGCTTCATAGACAACTGGCTTCAGCAGCTGTAGGACTGAACGCTGTTGTGCCATTACTGTTATTGATGAATAAACTTTAATTTGATGTAACTTTAAGTTTCAGTAACCACAAGTGATTGCCTTGCTGGCCTGTGCCATTAAAGTTTAGCACTTCAAGTTCTAGTACATTTCTGTATACTTTAAGTGTAGAATTAAAATATCTCAAATACCATTCAATTCAATACACTGAAAGTGGAGTTTCTTACTATTGAATTCTCCTCTATGAGAAGAAAATCTCTCCTTTTGGAAGAACAACTTACTTGAAATAGTTTTTATTCCACCAAAAATAGATGATTCAAGAATATAGTCTCCCCTCCAGGCATGGTGGAGCACACCTTTAATCCCAGCACTTGGGAAGCAGAGGCAGGCAGATTTCTGAGTTCAGTTCGAGGCCAGCCTGGTCTACAAAGTGAGTTCCAGGACAGCCAGAGCTATACAGAGAAACCCTGTCTCGAAAAGGCCAAAAAACAAAACAAAACAAAACAAGAATATAGTCTCCCTTTGGAATGTCATTATTAGAAATAATTCAGAATCGATCTGCAGACATGATGGAAACAGGTGTGCCTAGACCACACCAGGAATGAAGATACTGCAGATACTAGGACTTTGTGTGTGTGTGTGTGTGTGTGTGTGTGTGTGTGTGTGTGTGTGTGTGTGTGTATGTGTTAATAAAACTTATATGGGGATTTTTTTTTTTTNTTTTTTTTTTTTTTTTTTTTTTTTTTTTTTTTTTTTTTTTTTTTTTTTTTTTTTTTTTTTTTTTTTTTTTTTTTTTTTTTGGTTTTTCGAGACAGGGTTTCTCTGTATAGATCTGGCTGTCCTGGAACTCACTTTGTATAGTTCTGCCGAAGAGCTTTTGTCTGGAAAGACTTCGTAAGTGAACATTTTTTAGTCTTGACCAGCTTTGCATTTTACTCTCTGACTTGTTAGCTCAATGATGCTTTATATTAAACAAAAGTCACCTTTGTAGAGCAACTGAGTGGAAAGTCTTAGCATCAGTGGTGCTTGAAAACTTAAAGTGAACCCCTACATTCCCCGTGTAACACGTGCTACAGTGTATACATTGAGAAATGTGCCAACAGGAGAAGGGCAGAGAGGGTGGAGCTGAGGACGACCATGAGTGGCCTTCAGACTGTCTTCCCCCAGAGTGGGATCAGGGTTAGTGTTTAATGAGTAAATCATATGATGCTATGAAGGCAAAGTGGCTCCAGGTGCTGGGTACAGTGGCACAGGAGACACCAAGGGAGCACTAGCTATAGCTAGTGACGGGAACAAGGGTTTATTCTTAGTGCATGCCCTTTGAAGTGAAAGCCATTCATCCTAATAATGTGCATATTGTCAATTTTATTGTAAATAATATTAAAACAAGAGTTTTATCCATGTCCTTATAAAATGTGCATTAGCTCATAAACTTGAAGGTAGTAAAGAGAGATTTTGCCCTCTCTAATCCTTTAAGGAGCAAGGACCCAGGTAGACAGCATAAGGGTTTTCTGTAATAGTGCTAGCTAGCCTGGGCATGGGGGGTTTTCCCACAAGACTTAAGTTGCTGTTCCTCACAGTCAGGAGCTATTTGGGAGTTTGGGAAAGAGGGTACTTTGCAGCCTGTTTCAGCCAGTCCAGCCCTGGCCTAAACCGTAGGCTGGGGGCTTGCAGTGCTCAGTTTTGCTCACGTGAGGCCTTCTAAGCAGCTGCTCTGGGTATGAACAGATCAGCACCACTTGTTAACAGAAAAAGAAATCTATTTTAAAGAGAACACCTTAGGAACTTAGGGTTTTTTTTGCTTTCTTGTTTTTTGTTTGTTTGTTTGTTTTGTCTTAAAGCACACAAACAAGCCTTTGGAGGTCTGACGGCATGTGGGAGTCAGTTATCTCTTGCCCTGGTGTGGAATCCAGAGTGGGTCTTAGGTCATCAGGCCTTCACACTAGCACCTCTACCCATTGAGCTATCCTATCACCCTGAGAAACTGAAGATTTTAAGTGATTAAATATATATTTAGGCACAGAGAAGATGTGGTTTACTTTGTAAAGTACTTTGAAATTGTCACTTCTGTTTTATAATACTTTGGTTTGAATGTGTTTTAGAAGTTCTGCCATTAAGTGAACAATTATTTCCATTTTAAAGTGGAAAATCTTCTTCATCCAGGAGAAAATGAAAAAGTAACTCATGAAGAAACACACACTTTTTTTTTTAATCTTTCAGACCTGATGATTTTCGGATGTAGGAGAATGGGAATGATCAAAGAGACTGAATGCTTCCTGAAGTATCCCCATGACCCAAGGCGGCAGAGAGAAACCACGGGAGCTCCCTGTGGGGAACACTCAACAAGGCCCAGCCTCAGCAGGAAAGTGCAGTAGAACATACTGCTTTACAGACGCGTCCTGTGTAACCTGCTTTAAGTGCTACAAATGTTAATAAAATGCTTATTTGGTTAGCTATCCGATGTCTCTTACTGAAAACATAGCTGCTCTATAACATGCAGATGTAAGTAACCAAAAATCCCCATATTTGTGTATTTTCTCACAAAAGAGATTACTGTTCTTATGCCTGTGAACACGGCCCGCCCTCCCTATTCCTTCCTTACCTGTGGTGCCTTATCCCCCATTCTGTAGAACTCATTAAGCTGGCTCACTGAGGATATGCTGCTGCCATCTTTTTCTGTGTCCTGAACAGCCAGTTCCGTTCTTTATGGTGTAAGGAGATGCTGGAGGATGTGGGAGGTGGCGGTTAGCTGTAGATGAGACTCCACTGATGCACCCACCATGAAGTGTCAGCCACAGTGAGCTCGTGGGTGCACCAACCCACGCACAGGTGACACTTTGGTTTGTTGGTGCCCTGTTAGGTCAGTCAGTCTTAGCAAAATCCTCAATATAGGTGTGGCTTTTTCTGTAGTTCCATGTTGGCTAGGCATCACATTCTATACATGCAGAAGCCAGTGTTGTTTCATGTGGTACTAGGAGGGCTGGTTGCTAGGGGCTAAGTGTAGAAATACAGTCTTTGGGGGAAGAAAACGGTTGCTCAAGGTATTGAAGAAGATACCCATGATACTGTTCTCAGCCACCATCCTCTGGGCCTGCATTTTTTCTTCATACTACATGTGACAGAGCATTTGCATGCACACATACCAGAGGTCTTGCAGCTGAGTAAGTAGTCAATCATGACTGATTAATGAAAGGATATAATAATCTCATTAGTCGTTTTGTTGAGGTGAGGATCAGCGTTATTTCAGTCATTTAGGAAAATATACCATGGCAAACACCAAAAGTCTCAAACTAACTAATAAAAGGACTTAAGAAATGTTATGAGTGAATGGAGAAATGTGGTCAGAAGGGTTTGGGTTCGGTCACCTGGGTCCTCAGTTGCTGGTGTAGTTGAAGGTGAGCATTGGTCAGTTCTGACATCTGCATGTTCTGACAGTTCTGACATCAAGATGCTAGCTCAAGTCTGACATAGGATGTATGAATCCAAGAGGTTTTCTCTTGAAGATTCTTTTGCCAGACTTAGTTAGAAATACCTTTAAGAGTCCTTTCCATCCAAGCTGACCGAAGTCTAAGATAATGTCTTCTCATTGATAACGTGGCCTGGTTTTATCTTTCATTCATTTAGCTTTTCCTTGCCCAGGATCTCGCTGTAAAAAGTGAATTCTGAACTTTGTAACCATTTGTATGATTCTGCAAGAGTGTATATTAATGCTTCCTTTAGCAGGAAGAGCTACAACAGCTCTTTGCCCCGCTATCATTTTACAAAGTGATAATTGATTTTTTTTTTCCCCGAAATAGAAACAGAAGTATTCATGTTAGGGCACTGGCTTTCTGACAAATATAACAAAAGCAAGAGAGTTGAAAGAATGTAATATCCCCAAGATTAACATTAGTATCACTCAGGAATATACCAAGTGAAATGCCAAGTATCATAAACATTGTTTAAATACCTAACTTCAAAAAGATTTAAGGAGCAATGCAAGAAATATGACTCTGCCTACCAGGTGGTCAGTAGTCAGTGGGACTGGTTGTTCTCAGTGTTCGGAGTCCGTTGATATATCCTCAGATGAAGTCGGCATGGGTTTGATGCAAGAAAGGTGAGTGTAAAGCTCCCCTTCACTTCCACAGAGTAGGAGCGTCCGAGGTACCCAGATGGGGCGCTTTTCCTCCAGTCAGCTTTCATGCCATGTCCTTTTTTACTTTCAGTTGATGGGATAAATCTGATTTTCCTCATCCTTCAAGGGAGACTTGATTCTACCTAATCCTGAATTTTTTTGTTATATTTAAAAGACCTTTGTACCAGTGTATTTTCCTTTAATGGAGGTGGGCCATATACTTATCACTTTCTTTTTTGGCTGTCGAGTCCTTATTTTGTATTTTTATGGGATGGCAAATACTTATTTTATAAGGAGATAATGGATAATAGAGAGAGATACTTACGATTTCCATTAGTTCTAATCTAGGATCTATTTGGGGGAAAAAAATCAGTTATCATTGTTTAAAATGATGGCTGGACAAAGAGATTAAAGGATGTTTTCCACAGTGGGGTAAATCTTAGAAAAAAGCCAAAGCTTTAGTTAGTCAGTTTATTAAATAGATTAAATATTTATTCATTAAAATGAGTTCCATGATCATTATTTAATTTGGTTGGAATGTTCCAAGTAAGAGAAATTCTCTCCCCTACTGTTAAGGCAGTGGGTATCTAACCAGCACAGGTTTTACTGTGCATGTTTCACGGATGCAGAGGCTATGGAGGGGTGCTGCTCATGGCTTGCTCAGCCTACCTTACAGAAGCCAGCATCACTAGCCCAGAGATGGCACCACCCACAATGGGCTGATGCCTCGCTCTCAGAAAATGCCTTTCAGCTGGATCTCATGGGGGCGTTTCCTCAACTAACTGTGTCAAGATGACACACAGAACCAGCCAATACACTATGTAACCTTTCTGAGTCTCTGTAAACTGTATCACATGATGCCTTACAGGAGGCTACTCATAAAGTAATGCCATCTTTTAAGGTGATTGGCCAGTAGAGTTTTTGATCGTTGTTGTTGAGCTGCCCTTCATCACTGCCCCTCCACACTAGAGCTAGGCTCCATCGTTCTGCATGTGCCTTTCTGTCTATGCTGCAATTGACTGTGTTGTTTAGCCATCTTCCCCTAAGAGGGGCTTAGTACCACATCCAGACAGGAGCAAGGCTAAGAGCCAGAAATCTCCTGGCTAAAACCCCTTTGTGAAACAGGTCGTGAGACGAAGACCTGCAGAGCTTAGAAGACCCAGAAGGATTGGCAGCCAAGCTGGACAGGCTGGAGTCTGAATTGGATAGAACTGTGTTTAAGAAAGTGTCAGCTTTCCAAAACAGACATTAAGGCTTCATGTCAACCTAAATATGATCGCCTGCACAGAGAGTATTTCTCTACTCTGCCCAAGACATCTGGACAGAAGGGGCCAACTAGTTCTGCAGCCTCCCTTGCTTCTGTTTGGGGCTTCACCTTGGAAGAATGTGAGTCTCAGATGGGCACCAGTAAAACAGATGCTCAGCTACCATCGAGGGCCAGTTTTTACTAGGCTAATGGCCAGCAAGCTTCAGTGGATGTTTTTTACATGAAGGAAGCATTTTACATGAAGAGACAAGCATTTGTCACCAGGCCATTTGGATAACAGGACCTCTTTGATTTCAGACAATCCTGTAGTTTTAGATTTAATTGGTTTTGCTGCCTTCAGGCTTCGGTTCCAAAGTTAATACCTACTAAACGCTCACAGACAGTGGCTTTGAGAATATGGTTGAGTGGTGGGGTACACCTGTGCTTCAGGAACTGAGCTCCAGCACCTCGGACTGCATTCAAGCCATGCAAAGGGGCACTTTGAAATTCTGATGCCCTGTGGCTCCAGCCGCAATCATTGAAAAACTGAAAGGAGTCCAGCTCTTTAGAGGGAATTCAACTCCCCATAATCCAAATAAAATATTTGGATAACTTGTTAAAGAAATATTACCGGCGATTTTTCCCATTAGTGCACTGTTAGCCACATGGGGTGGAGGCAGAGCCAGGAAATCATGCAGAAATGTGAATGCGTGTATTCTTCAGAAAGCTGACCTAGAGGTCTAAACTCTGTGAGTGCTGAACAAGCAAGTCCACACGCCAGGCTGTACTCTGCTACCTCTGCTCTCAGCCATCCAGTCAACATTTGTGTCCAACACCAAGCACCCAGAGCAGTCTGAAAGGTGAGCCTGAGATGCACATGTAAGTGAAACACACACACACACACACACACACCCCATCCCAGTTCCACTCTAACCCACCTCCCCCCAGCTGTAGAGCCAATGAAGGAAAGCAGGTAAAATAAAAGCATAATATGGAAGTTAAACCTAAGTTATGCATAGTTACTTACTAGGAGTATATACACAAACTTCATGTGAGGTCCCTCAACTGTTAACAGTAATCCTACAAAATCCTATACCACAAAACAATGTTTTTTATTCATGTATGCACAAGAGACAAATGGAGTTCCACTGGTTGTGGCTGGGCTCAGTGGGGCACTGTTGCACCATTTAGCTTAAGTCCAAGTCTTGTCCAAGTGTCCCTGGGTCAAGTCTCAGGGAAAAGCAGGAAGGCACATGATCGAGTCTCGATGGTCGAGCTTGTCAAACCACTGCTGTGTTCTGTGTACTAGCAGACGTGGGCCACTGTGAGTAAAGTCATGGGGCTTGGCAGGTCTTCTCATGGAATGAAAGGAATGGGAGGGCTGCATGCTTTATGTTTAATTTATCCAAATTGAAATGACAAGAGAGCTAAGAGGCATTGGGAGTGTCACAAGCAAGGCATATTACTCTGCAGGAAAGGTTTTGAGAAAAGCTTCAAGGAGGAACATTATCTTGGACAGGAGACTTGAAGGCATACAGGACTGACTTGTGCAAGTGCCGTAAGGTGGGAGCGTATCCAGCATCTTCAGAGAACTACGTGTAGAGCTAAGGTTATAATGGTGGTCAGCCATGGGGCAGCTAATGGCCATAGAGTTGAGATAAGGAGTGTTGTAAAGCAATGTAAGAACTTTACAACTTTGGAAAGACAAGAGAGGAGTTATCTTGGAAGGATTGTAATGGCTGAAGGATCAATAATTGACTAGAGAGAAGCAAGAACAGAAACAGAGACTAGACAGAAGTGAAAGGAAGCCATCTTGTGCCAAGATACCAGCAAGGATAGGGAGAGAAGAGACTGGGTTGTATGTGCTAGGTTAGACTAGGACGACTTCTGACAGGTTAGGGAATGGGAAAGATGACTGTCCCCACATCGCCATAAATCCACCTTCATCTTCTCAGTATCCAATAGCTCCCCTAGATCTCCCTTCCACAGTATACCATTAAGAGGGAATAAGGAAGAGAAGGAAACAGTTGGATCAGGCCCTGCTAGCAGGGGCCTGAGCAAGGTGTGTCAACAGGATCTCTCCTCACATAGCCTTGCACACAGTGTGCTGTGCCAGAATTTGAAGTGGTGCCAGGTCCTAACCCTGGAGGCAACTGAACAGCATCAGGCACAGCCAGAGAACAAACGCTGCAGCAGCCTCATCCACTTACCCAAAAGTGGCCAGTATTAGTAGCTTAGAGGTGAAATCGTGTAGAGATGGACTGTACAGTGCAATTCAATTTGTGTCTGTGTGTGTGTCATATGCCAATACAAATCTATCAATGCTGCTCCATCCTAACAAAGTGAACTCATCAAAAGTATTGTCAGCACATTTCCCATGTACAAGTTCTTCTATAAATACTACAGAGAACAGACGATAAGAAACTTTCTGCCCGCAAAGACAGTTCCCAAAGCACATGGGACTTGAAACCAGAAGTTGAAAGTTTTACGTAAGCACCACTGTGAATTCTAAGTTCACGAATATTAACGGCTATTCTGTGACCCAGATCCACCACTACTGAAATAAGTTATCATGAGACCTCTGTGGAAAGAATCTGTAGGATATCATTTGAATTATTATGAAAGAAAATTGAGGGTAGGAAACATTAGATCAAACAGAAGTCATGCTGAGGTGTCTCTGAGGCCTGCCTCAGATTTTACAAGATAAAATGATAGGGATACATAGCACTTTTTAAAATGCTAGAAAACTAAAACCATGCCCTTGAGCTTTGAATGTTTGTTCACGACAAGTGAAGCCTAGTTCATAAGCAGTTTGGGGATTCCCAGCTCCTAATGGTACAGTGAGCACAAGCCCGTAAGTCAGTCTATCACACAGTAGGCTGAGAACCACACACAAGCCTGTGCGTCAGTCTATCACACAGTAGGCTGAGAACCACACACAAACCCTGTGCGTCAATCTATCACACAGTAGGCTGCGAACCACACACAAGCCCGTGCGTCAATCACACAGTAGGCTGAGAACCATTGCATTCAGCAAAGTCTTTTCTTTCTGTTGCTTGCTTATTTTGCTGATGAGGATTCCTTGCTCCCTGTCACAAGCTTCTCTCCTCTTCTTGCCCCTTAAATGCTGTGATCCCTCAGATTCCACACCGTTCCTACATGGACTCTCTTTGGTCAGTTACCTCTACATATGTACTATTAATTCTTATTGTATAATGAAGTCTATACCTTCAGATCCGAACAAACCACTCTCCTCAGATACAGGCTTGTTTCTCCGATAGACTTTTTTTTTCTCCTCCCACCCCCATTTTTATTGGTTATTTTATTTATTTACATTTCAAATGTTATCTCCCCAGTTTCCTCTCCTCAAACCCCATATCCTCTACCCCCTCCCCCTGCCTCTATGAGGGTGCTCCCCGACCCGCCCACCCACTCCTACCTCAGCACCCTAGCATTCCCCTACCCTGGGATCCTCCACAGGACCAAGGGGCTCCCCTCCTATTTTTTTGAAAGATTAATTTTATGTATATGAGTACACTATAGCTGTCTTCAGACACACCAGATGAGGGCATATGGTGGCTCATTACATATGGTTGTGAGCCACCATGTGGTTGCTAGGAATTGAACTCAGGACCTCTGGAAGAGCAGTCGTGCTCTTAACCTCCAAGCCTTCTTTCCAGCCTTCCACTAGACTTTTCTAGTCCAGATTTCCGAAAGCCTCTCAAATAAGGTGTCATATAAGACACTCAACTGACATCTCTGTTTGAGTCTTCTGCTTGTCATTTGCATATGTCAGAAATTTGGAGGACTCATTAAACTGATTCTGCATCTAGCATCTAGCACATTCAACATTATGAGCCATCTGTTTCTGATAACAAGTCACCATGAGCTTAGCATCTTAAGGCAACACGTATTTACTATCTCTCCATTACCGTGGTCAGGTATCTGGGCCTAGTTAGCAGGGTCCTTTAAGGATCCATGAACAAGGTACTCTTTGGTGTGGAGTGTTAGCTAAAAGACTGTGTTTGGACCCACCTACACTCACTCTGGTTGATGGTAAAAATCACTCAGGAGCACCAACATTTCTGTCCTGACTCCACCCTTCTTTGTGCTCTTGATGGTCTCGGTATTCATTGCAAATTCGAAAGTGACAGGTGGCAACCATGGGACACTTTTTAACTTTGCATTTTGAAACCACTTTATTAGAAATGACATGTCTTTTAGCCATACAGATGCAGTCTGGACCACCTAATTTGCATCTTAAAAGCAGAGATAATAAGTTTAGCTGTGTCCAGCTAGTCTCAGACATGGAGCCAATAGGCAGTGGTCGACTACCTAGACATGGGGATGTTGTACTTAACATGTGCTAAGTTAGGGTGATGGGAACTCCAGACATAATGAGTTGAAGAAAGAATGCAAGGCCAGCAGCTGTGAAGCCTGCATGCTTCAAGGAGAACAGAACAGGTGATGTTTCCCAAGCACATCTGCATTAGCTGCAGTCAGTGCCTGTCTGGGTAGCAAATATAGAGCTGGGAGTGGAGCTCAGGGGTAGCCAGGCCTCATGGGTCTAGAGTATGTGAGGCCCTGAGTTCAATCTCTGGCATCACAGAAATATCAAATGTACAAACTGTAGCCTTTCTACCAGTGATACCCTTTTTCAGTTGTCTGGAAAGGTGGCAACCAAACCCCCCAGCCTGTTTGCACATGGCCAGCATGCTAGGACAATCGTCAACTGTTCTCCCTCTCCGGCCTTGAAATCCATCATTAGCTGGTATCCTGGTAGTTCCCTCTAAAACCATCCCCAGATGTGGATGGTAGATGTTTCAGAAAAGCAAACTTCCCCAAAGTTGGAGAATAGCTACTTCATGCTGAGCATTTGAACTGCCCCCAGCTTTTGAGCTTTACTGTGGCTTCTCATCTCCAAAGCTGGGGCTGTCTGCTTTAGGGACAACACACACCTGAGTGGAGCGGACATAGAACCTACGGTGACTCTCCAGGAATACCACAGGCACAGTGATGGGGAGGTTTCATAGTGGGGTTTCTGCTTGTCCTTCCCAAGTCTAGTAAGTGGAGAGTTTGTAAAAGGAACTTTATGTGTGAAGTTCAATGTTGTCTGCCTCCAAACGTCCCAGTTCTCAGGCAGGATGGAAAAGTATGTATGAGGAAAAGAAGGAGAAGGAAAAGTGTGGATATTTGAAAAGTCTGATTTTCTTGACTGTGTACATTCAAATACCATTTTTTTTTTTTTTTAGTGAAAGCCGTGTTGGTTGATGATGCTCAGGATATCCATTTTAGAATATAATCAGGATATATTGATTATATTCATTGAGTTAGGACCAGTTGACTGCTAAAAACTGAAGACAAATATGTTATTTATACTTCCGTTTCTGCCTTACTTGTTATTTGTACTTAAAAAAAACATTCAGTGTTCATTATAAACTTTAAAATACTTTTATTGCATAGATTTCATTATAAAACTTCTTTCTCATTAGGTGAATAACATACACTTTTACTATATTGGTTATGAATATTTTCTAATCAACAAGAAAAAAGAAATTAATAAGAACAGAAAAACACAGTGATTCACACTACCATATGGTTTTTATTATACAATAAAATACAAAGAAAGATCAAGCCACCAGTAAATTGCAAGCACTGCCAATCTGGGAGAGTACTGAGCCTGATGCCCCTTTCTGCGTTTAAAGATACCCCTTGGTATTGCAAACTTTATCTGCCCTAATACAGGGGAACACCAGGGCCAAGATGTGGGAGTGGGTGGGTAGGGGAGCAGGGCGTGGGGAGGGTAGAGGGCACTTTCGGGATAGCATTTGAAATGTAAATTAAGAAAATATCTAATAAAAAAAATGAAAAAAAAAGATACTGCTTTCCACCATCTTGCTAAATATCAGTGGGGCATCCTTTTTTTCTTCCCCCAGTTCCTATTATAATGAGAATATTAAAAGAATATATTACTTTGTGAAGTTGGGTTATATTATGAAATCTCGTGTAGTCTTTTTTCTAATAATGCCTTTAAGTTCTAAGAGCATAAATCTGTTACAAAAGATCTTTCAAACAATACAGAAATAACTAAATATAGCACATAAAGCATTTTTTAAAAGAAGTATTTCCCTCATGGTCCCAAACTCACAAAAATCCCAGCCACTCAAGCAGTGAGCAAGCTGAACACTTGGTAGTTTTTTAAATCTCAGTTTTTCAATATGGGTGGGTGAAAAGAATATGAAATTAATTTATCTCTAATTAATAATTAGATAATGGGAACCTATCATATTTGTGTACTTATTTTTTGCTCAGGGTGTCCTAAAGAGGATAGCAATTCTCTAAACTGAGCTGAGCCCTTCCTTCCCTTATTGTTCCCAGTACCACACCAGTCAACAGTAGCTTTCTGAAACCAAATATTTTGGTTATGCCTTGGAAACCTCTGCTCTTCTTTCGAATGTAACTTCTTGGTGAAGACGGGCCCAAGAGATTCAACCAGGACTGGCTGTGAGAGCCTACTTAGTCACCCCAGCCAGCCAACCCATCTCTCCCCATAACAATCATGTGCCTCCTCCACAAAAATCGACAACCTCGGGGATGTCACTGTGTTTAAACAGATTCCTCTCCTTCCTCCTCCTCCTCCTCCTCCTCCTACTCCTACTCCTACTCCTCCTCCTTCCTCTCTCTCTCTCTCTCTTTCTCTCTCTCTCTCTCTCTCTCTCTCTCGTTCTGAAATTACCATTCACCCAGATTATCCGTCTTGAAATCCTGAAGCCATGCTTGCCTTCTGAGTGTCTCTACCACATATTCCATCAGACATCACATTTTACCCATAATCCTTTTTAGACTGTCCACACAGAACAGCCATCTCCCCTTATGGCCCCACCACTGTACTGCTGGTGTAAACTCTCTCATCACTAAAACATAGTAGGAGGCAGCATAGTCTCTGGAGGGAAGGCCTCATAGAAATCTATAGAAATAAATGAGTCAAAATTAAAAGTCCCCGTTTTGCCTCTTCTTGTTTCTGTGAAGGTTCAAATGTGTGGCTTTCTTTCTGTATTCTAACACCTTCTATGATGGGAATGCTTACCTGGACATAGGGAAATCAGCCTTCAGCAATGTGCCCAGAATCTAAGCTCACATGGGGGTTCCTCCTTACCCTAGTCTATCCTCTATAACCCTCAAACTGCTCAAAAATACTAGTTCCAATCAGTCAGTTTACTCCTTGACATAAAACTCTTCACTGACAGAATTTGTGTTGCCCCTAGGTAACATGAGCATTTTAGCATAATCTGATCCAAATTCTCTTATTCACTAGCACACCAACATGGTTGAGTGTAGGGCAGATGTTACTTAAAATGTGATGTCTAGAATTTACATGCATGATAAGATAAACACGTGTACACACAAATGAATAAACTTAAGATTCAAATATTTCCCTCACATCCTGAAGTATCTAATAAACTTGACTTTGCAAGCTGCTACAGAAGCTGATCTTTCATATTTCTTGTCTCCTATATTTTCTGCCTCATGTCTAAAGAGCATTTTTTCTTGCTATAAGTCTGAACAAATGCAGCTCCAGAGTGAGATGCTTCTGAGAAATATCTCACAAATACTTATGGAGACATTTTCAGCTGACAGACAGTCTGAGATGTGATAAAGTGTACGAGATCAAATATTAGGACAAGTCAAATGTATCTCCTAATATGACCTGTCCAATCTCCCTGCTTCAGATCTTTAATCCTTAGATGCACAAAGTTATCTCATTCACTCTGTTGTTTACGACAGTACTGGGCTATCCTGGGATGACTTTCTTCATCTTCATGCATGTTCATTAGTGAGCCACTGACTCCAACAGCATAGACGGTCCTCCGCTGTCTGTTGGTGGCCACTACAACAGCTTACATGTTGTTTTCTTGCTTGCTCTGATCCCCTCCAACCCATTCTTCCCCATGGGATGATTTCAGATTGGTAAGTCTCTACTGGCTGTCTACTCACTGCCTGTGCTCCTCAGCTATATGTGGTGTGTGTGTGTGTGTGTGTGTGTGTGTGTGTGTGTGTTTTCGGTAGTAGGGGATGGGCATACATGAATTCTCAACTCAAGACAGATGAAAGGGAATTCTTGTCAACTCACCAGTGTCTTGGAATCTTCATATTACTGACTTCCATTTCCACTGTTTTTATTTATTTATTTATTTTTATTTATTTATTTATTTTACCATTTTAAGAATTGGTAAACCCACAGATCCACAAGTAGCCTGTACAAGTTAGAAGGGCATCATATCTTCTGCCAGAATGCCTGGACTTAAATTCTATCTGAAGGTCTTGAGGTAAGTCAGCTAGTTTTTCTGAGGTTCTGCATTTTCATTGGGAAAATCAAGATGCTTGTGAACTGGCTTCTGTGTTCCCATGAGGTTGAGATGAGTGACAGCTGAAGTGGCATCTTTTAGCGCACCTTGCCAACCACCCTGGGTCTCTTCTGCTTTGTGGGCAAATAGTTGCACTTCTCCCCATCATTGAAAGAAACAAAAGTCACCTAATTGTCTTAAGTCTATGACACATGAATAGAAACAGTGTGTGTGGCTTCTGACAGAAGCCCAGAGAGGAGTCTAAATGCCATTTTCTAATGCCACAACAACTGCAGATGTGCATGCGGAGACGAGAAATGTCTAATATTGAAGCAGAGCACAATCCTAGATCCAGATAGACCAGGCAGATGCCCTGAGTGAGAGAGCAAGAAGGAATCGCTCATCAGTCTAAGTCCCCATTCGGCTCTCCTTTGCCCTTAAAATTCATCAGCCACACAAAACAGGTTAGTAGGCTAAGAACATCTATCTCCGATTTGAACTCTCACTCTGAATGCTCAGTTGCTAATTTTTTTGTGACTAGCCCAACTTCACGATGCATACAACTTTCTTGTGGTAGGCCTTTATTTGCCCTATATAAACTTAAAATACACTAGGCTACGGAGTTTCCTCTTTTGACAATGTCTTCATTGAGTCTGGCGAAATTAGACTTAAAATCTAAGTCATTGAGGGCATGCTTTCGTCTCCAGGCTTATCTTGTTCCCTCTCCCTTTCACTCTCTTATCAAGGAGACTCCTCTCACGTGACAAGCAGCTTCCTGAAAGAGGGCACTGAACTCAGCGGGGGGGGGGGTGGGGGGGGGGTGTTCCACTCTCCTCCAGCATTCTGCTTATCTCCATTTCTCCACTGATTGGTCAGAGGCATTCTATATTCACCCAATTAGAAGCGTTTGCCACCCCCGCCCCCCCCCACGTCCCCGCCCCACTCCCTTCTTCACTCCTGTTCTGTCTCCACATCTGAGTTCATTTATTGCTCTCCTCATGCATTCTGAGTTTTTCTCCATAGTTCACATCTCTCTTGTTCTTGTTTTCAACCTCTGACTTAAATCAGCAAAGGTAGAGGCATGGAAAGATGAAATCAGAAAGAAAAGTCAAAGAAGAAAGGGAACAGGTCATCCTGGAGTTCTTGAAAAAAAAAAAAAAAAAACCCAAAAAACAGAGATCCCAACAAATGTGATGAAGAGACTGAGGAGGAAAGTTTCTCCTCATTATAGGATGGCCTATTACTTTCAGAAAATGGCGTACACCTATAAAGAGAGAAGTGCATTCCTGCCAAGATAAACGAGCCAGTAAAAAATGCTCCTGAGAATCAGCTTGTATTACAGGCTGTGTATTATAAGCACACACATCCAGAATCTGAGGTACATCTTTTATTCTGAACATGTCACTCAATAAAAAGCCGAGATGCAGGGTCCAAGTGATGACACACGCTAAGCAAATGAGGCATCGTGTTGCTTAAGTAAACATACTCAAGTCACCAAATCAAAGCCAGGTTATGTGTGTGTGCAAGCCAAGACTGCTGTGAAGAGATTAGAGTCTCTAATAGCTTCATCTTTTGTAAAAAACTGAAAGTCTTTGAAGTAACACAGTATTAGACCATTTGTTCTTACCTAACTCATCTAAAACACACAGACTATTCATCTTGATCATCATCATTAAATGTCCCAGACAGAGGAACCTGACAGGAGACTGTTATAGAGCAATGTATCACCTTTCCAGTTGCTTAAGTTGGAAGAGTTCTCCCAGGGGATTCTAGGTTCAACTATGTGGATAATCCTTGCATTATTGAGCAATTCCTATTCCTTGCTGGCCCTGTTTTTCTATGGTAAATTTCAGCTGCGACATAAAGGATTACAGGCTACATGTTCACTGGCTTCCTTCATTACACCAGAAGGCTATTTGTCTGGGTCATCCAAGACACCCACATACATGATGCTGGTTGAATCATTTGTTGGCAAGATTTCTTATCTCTAGTAACAGAAACCAAAGGCAGTAATGAGGTCTGCAGAGGATGGAGGGCAAAAAAAAAAAAAAAAAAAAAATGTGTCTCAACAGACACATTGTTTCTTCTGAGCCTTCTGACCCAGACAGAACCTAACTTAGGTTGTAAATGAAGCCACCCAACTTTCTTAAAATGGCTGTTAGCAGGAACAGGCAACTGAGGAGTTGGGGCTCACAGAAAGATATGGCTTTCATTCTTTCCTAGTTCCAGCCACCAAATAGAACCGAACAGGGGACCCTAGTCAGACCTAGGATTCCCTAGGAGAACTCTGTCAACTTATGAGGCTGGGAAGGTGACAGATACAGTGCTCCATAGTGATCCTCTTTCAGGTTTCTCAGTTTGGACATTTAGCAGTGACTACTGAGATGGATAGTCTGTACTCTTTAGATGAGTTAGGTGAGGACAAATCGTCTAATATATAATAAAAGCATAGAACTCAACTATTTTTTAATACTTAGAGTTTTCCTTTGGAGTAAAAATAAAAGAAGTTCTAGTTTAAGCTCTAGAATCTCTGGGATTCAATTCAATTTCCTCTTTACCATCTAGAGCAGAGGTTCTCAATGTGTGAGCTGTGGCCCCTTTGTGGGTCCAATGGCCCTTTCACAGGAGTCACCTAAGACCATCTGCAAACACGGGTATTAAATTATGACACATACAGTAGTGAAATTGCAGTTATAAAGAAAATACTGATATGGCTGGGTATCCCCACAACAAGGGGAGGTGTATTAAAGGGTGGCAGCATTGGAAGAGTGAGAACCGCTGCTTCAGAGGACTTCAGGAATGTCTTAGTACAGACAGGAATGTCTTCTACACAGAGGCGGGCGTTCTGTGGCTAACCACTGTCCTATTGAGCAAACTTGGTTCATGTGTGTTGTCTTAGCTGCCTGGTAAATGACAGTAAGTGTTATAAACGATATTAAAGTGATGCCAGGCTCTTTGTGTGGTGTCCCTTAGTTCTGGTCACCTTTCTACCCCACTGAGGACAAAGGGATGAAGGAGTGAGAGGTAGAATAAATGCTTAGCTACAGGACCACAGCTGTTCCTTTTGAGGTCGACAGTCAACCAAGACCACAAAGGCTGACAGTGACGTTCAGAAGTTTCAGAAGTTAAAAGAATCCACACATAGTGTTTTAAGTTTTTATTTGCTTATATAAAAAAAAAAAAAACGAATAAAAACAAGTCTTCAAAAACATATCTGCATTTACAAAGCAATCCCTGTAAGTCAAGGAGAGACAAGCCCTGAAACACACTCCTGGACAAATGATGTACCAAAAACTGGGTCTCTTCTGCATCAGAACTGGGAGGAAGTCATTATTTTATATGAATCAAAACTACCAGAAAACAGACTCTGTGGTTTTGTTTGTTTTAATTACAGAATCGAGAAAGGCTGTTTTCTAGCTCTTATTTCCGAATACCTGTGAACCAGTTACTGAGTAATCTATGAGTTGGACAGATCAGGTGTAACAAGTAGGAGGTAGTTTCCTCAGTGATGGTGTTATTCAATTACCAGCAAGGTCACTGCCATGGGTACACGGTCAGTTCAATTACCAGCAAGGTCACTGCCATGGGTACACGGTCAGTTCATTTACCAGCAAGGTCACTGCCATGGGTACACGGTCAGTGGTATAAACTGGGAATCTCTGAATTTGCTCTTCTGCTGATAGGGCCCCAAATTCCCTCTGATATAACCACACTTCTCTTACTTATTTTACAACTCGAAATGATGTAACAGAGAAGACACTCCGGGGTTTAGCCTTCTCAGCACTCTTCTTTGGAAGAAGAACAAATTATCTGGTGTACAGTTAAAACAGTGTCACAGCAAGGGGTGGTTTAAAAACACAATTTTTAAAAACAGTAATATTGACGTTATCCACAGAGGAAATATGCCCCATACCATCAGCCCTGCCTCCCTCTGCAAAGTAGAGGACAAACCACGTGACAACATTTGGTAAGTGAAGCTCCAGAAGAGGGCCTGCCCCTGCTCTTCGAATGTCTCCTGAGGTCATCAGATGCCCGCGCTCCACAGATCCATGGCCTCCTGCTCATCCTGGACCGGTGTGAACTCAGGTTGATCTGGATGGGACACTAAAGAGGAAAAGTGGGGGTGGGGGGCTGATGGGACCCAGGAACCATAAATGGATAATCTCCCCTATCTGGGTCCTTAGGGACACAGATTTAGTCAATAAACCAGAGAGGTGCAATGTGTGAGGAGAAAGCACTCACTGCCGAGCCCGCTATGCTGTTTCCCCACGAGGCTTTATAGTTAGTAAAAGGAGGAAGAGAAAGACAAACTAAACAACGGAGTTAGAAAACTGGAACCATGGCAAATTGTTTAAATACCGGATTTTTATTTACAAAAGAAACCCTGAAATGCAGTAGAATCGTAGAAGAAAATATAAAATTAAAAACCCAGTCTCATGTTACAAGTCCATCACCAGGGGAGAGTGGAAATGTTGGGGTTGGGGTGTCAAGAAAGGGAGGTAGAGCAAAAGAGTCAGGAGGAAGATACTCATCCTATTGTGTGGGACAGGGCAGGGCCTCAGTAAGGAGACCTTTGGGATAAAGTATTGGTGCACAGTGACAGATCTCCATTCAGATTGACCAGTAAGTCAGATTCTACAAAGGTTGATTTATGTTACTTTGTTACTCTTTGTTATACTTTGTTACAATGTTATCACTCTAGCGTGTCTGGAAGAGGGGTATACAGAGAACTTGAAAGTCTGAGATGGGGAAGCAGGTGAGAGAAGAAAGAGGTGACCATGGTCAGGGGCAGGAGTTTAGGAGTGGTGGTGAACCACTTCTGTATCCCTGTATCCATAGCCGAATCCCCAGGCCAACGCAACCAAAGGCAGGATTAGCACTTCAGTGCTGGTAATCATTGTACGGGATGAGATCTTAAGGGACAGGGGACAGATTTGAGAGGACAGGGAGGGGAAAGATGAACAGGAAAAAAAAAACACATCAACAAAACTTGGACCAATTTCTCTGGCAACTAAGGTTAAATTTTTCTTAAAAAGGAAAAACATACATTTGCTGAATAATCTCCTCACAGACCTATAGGTCTCTGAACCTCTCTCGATGATTCAGAAGGGCCCCAGGGTGAGCAGGCAGACTGCCGCCATGTGTGGGAGATGCTTCATCTCTCAAAATCTTAGCCTCTCACTTAATGATGAAGCAAAAACAGCTGGCAACTTTTATCTTAAGACCTTTCTTGTCACATGGTGGGCAGATGTCATCTAAAAGAATTTTGGGGACCTCACTTATTATGGGGGAGAACTTAAACAGAGAGTGAAATTTCACAGGATGTCATGGGCATACCATAACAGGAACAGCATGGAAAATATCTAAATGTTCAGCCATATGTGACAAGGGGCCCATTAGGAGGCCAAGTCTCTGTGGGTCACCATTTGGCAAATGTTCTACCATTATGCTATATCTTCAGTCCAGGAATCAACATTTGGAAGCAAAGAAAACATGGCTGCGGTGTAATTTAAGTCTCCCCTAAGGGATGCGAGTAGACTGTGCAGTACTTTGCACTCTAAAGATGATGTAAGGGAGTATGGAGCTCAGGTTCTACTGCCCTCCCTGTTTAATTTTCACACACACACACACCTGACACACACACAGGTTAGTATTAGCCAGTGTATAACTGGGCAAAGCCCTCAAGAGACTGGCACTTACCTCCAACGCCGTAAGCAGAGCATGAGGAGGGGTCACAATACCCAGGCTGGCCAGAAGGACCCTGAGGTCCAGGTACTCCCAGGTGGCCCGGGGGACCCCTTGGTCCAGGAGAGCCAGGTGGCCCAGGACTGCCAGGACGACTTTCCCCTGAAGGTCCTGGGAAGCAACCACAGGTGAAGAGTTTGTCATTTACAGCAATAGAGTGAGTTTTGAGACCACCATGAAGTAAATTAACTTTAAAAGAAGCAACCTCGTATGTCTCAACCATTAGGGGATTCAGCTGTTCTATTCACTGCATTCTTTTCCTTAGAGTCCCTGGGCAAAAGATCATACCAGGATCACGTGTTCTCCTCAAAGACAATGCCTGTAATCAGCTCCAGAATTAGAAGCAAAATGTATTCTTCTCTATGTCCCCTTGAGCATTGAGGGAGATGGAGGAGGCCATTCTCAAAACTCTCATTTTCTCAATGGAGCTCTGTTTTCCAACACGGCTCCTCATGAACCCAATCTGAGGGCCAGCACACATGTGCACCACCATGAATACACTCAAATCACAACCTCAGAAAACTAAAATTGTTGTGTGAATTAGTACCGGCTTATGATTTCAGCTAATTAAATTAGTCAAGGTCTAAAAACGTGATCCTGGAAGAGACAAATGGGGATGTAGTTTAAAATTGGACCCAGCACATTAGTCTGAATTTCCCCAGGCCGTCTTACATCAATTAAGAACTATGAATGGAAATAAGGGGTAATTAAAAAATTTTTTTTTAATTCAAGAAATTTGTTGGCTTAGTGTTTTTGTTTTGCATGCCTGCTGAATTTTAGGCCTGGTTTTCCTTAGATTAAAAGGTGTTCTTCAACTAGAAATAAAGTCACTCAAGCGCATAGAGAGAGAGAGGAAGGGACTCCTGAAGCCCCACCCCTCAGTGAGGAGCTATTGGCAGCTGATGGCTGTGGTGAGAGGAGACATCAGTTTGTTTGTTTGTTTGTTTGTTTGTTTGTTCAGGAACGTGGCTCTTAAGAGGCTACTGCATCTGAGCACATATAGGAAGCACTACGTGGATCTGGAAGCATTTTTTTTTTTCACTGAAATTAGAAGGAAAAAGTGGTTTTTAGGGGGAGTAGATAAGCAAAAATCCGAGAGGGAATGGAGATGAATTTGATCAAAACAAATTATGTGTCTATATGAAATACTCCAACCATAAAAAATTAAATCCCACTCAAGTAGCATTGAAATGAGATATAGATACAAGTAGCCCTTGCAGTTTGAGTAATGTGAAGTCTCCAGGTCCATTCAGTTGGGACAGTTCTCGCCAACCACCCATAATACCAGCTCCTCACACAACTGCTAGGAGGATTTACAATCAAGATGGACCTATTGCTTTGGGGCTATGGCTTAGAGATGTATTCCAAAACCACTGTCACGTTGGAAAGTAAAGTCTATAAGCTTTTGACTCAATATAAGCTAAGAGGGGGATTGTAAATACAATAGGACACAAGCCCATGTTTCCGGTGACAACTCGGCTCATCTGGAGATAATTTGAAAAACATGATATTGTACTCAAGACTCAAAACTTCCACAAAGCTCATTTGGCAAGACAACCACAGCAGGAACTACCAATGTTCTCCAAATTCCCTTGGGTTTCTCTCGATTTCATGCCTCCCTTCCAGGTCAGCTGAGGCTGTGTGACTAGTTCCAGCCAAGGGGAGTATGATTGAATATAAGGCGTCACCATATTTAGGAAGTTGAGATTGATGGGCCTTCCACATCTTTTTCTTGGAGGGTAACTCATGATCGACATCATGTGGTTAAACATGGGGGAGTGTTCATCTCAAACACAAGCACATATGCAAATGTAAAGTAAGGCTTCCTTGTGCCACCAAGCACTTGGAATCTATCTGTTGCTATAACCTCACTTAATGCATTGAAGCGAAACCAAACCAAATGTGCTGTAGCCTTTGAGGCTGACATAATGAGTGGACTGTAACCAGTGCGCTGGCCTTGCAATAAAATACATGAGAAATACAGTTATTCCAGCTGACATAAGGATGGAAGATAACTATTTTCTGGACCTTGGAAGTGATCATAAAGATTTATTCCTTATAATTTCTGTTAGGTAGAAAGATTTACCTGCTGGCCCAGGGGGACCTCTTGGGCCTTGAGTTCCAATGCCTGGATTTCCTTTCTCTCCTTTGATACCAGTTAGACCTGTTTCAAAAAAGGGAGAGGCAGACAAAAGTTGCCTTCAGAATTTTAAATCGTAGAATTCCCATTTTTATATTTTACAAAGGTACTTTTCTGGTGAGGATGACGGAGACAGTTTCAGGTGACAGGTATCATAAGATTTCAGGTTAAACTCTGACATGGTGAGCTTATACAAAATCACATTACAGGGGGTCACGTTGCAGCCATATTTTTCCCTCCTTCCTACTGAATTGCTTTGGCCTGCCAGGAACAGGCCCGCCATTGTGCACAGCAGACCCCTCAGTGTATGCAGTTGGCAATGCACAAGTAGCACAATAAGAATCACAAGTGGATGTGTCTAACATTTTCCTTTGGCTCCACCCCATAATATAACTGCAAAAGGCATGAATTATAATTAAACAACAAAGTTCTGAAGTGCCTGTCTTTCCATTAAGAAGTTGGAAGCCTCAGGAAAGCCTGTGTTTGATTTGGCTGATTCAATCCCATAAAAGTCTGAACCTATTTGAGTTTCTTTTCCACTGGACAGACCTCTTATCCCAAATAATTTACAGTGGTTTTTTTTTTTTTTTAAAGATAGGTTCTCACTATGTATTCCTGACTGGCCTAGAACTCACTCTGTAGATGAGGTTGGCCACGAACTCACAGAGATCTGCTTGCCTCTGCCTCCTGAATGCTGGGGTATACTACCATCCCTGTCTTGATTTTCAGTATCTTTAATAAACCACACAATTCAAACAGGTAAAAAAAATCATCACAGTCAATATACTCTGACACATCCTTATCCAATCATATTCTACAGCCGGACCGCTAGATGGGTGATAACACCTTTAGATGTACTGGCCTCAATTCAAGACAGGCTAATATTGTATTAGTAGCAGGTTCCACAGCTCACATAACAGTGCCTCCACTACACAGTGTTCAGGTGCAACAACGCTTGGGAAGATTGGGGTGCAAAGCAGCATCTCTCTTTTAACAATGCTCTCTTTAAGTAGCGTCTAATGGACAGAGACTGGAGGAATGTGTCAGTCAATTAGAATAGTAAATGTGATAGGTAGTATTATCATAAAGGATTTACAAGTTTAAGTTTCAATAGCCTTTCCTTAGCATAAGTGTAATACATATTCACTATAGACAAATTTGAAGTAATAATGAAGATTCTGACAGCTGGAAATAGTGTTTTAACATCTTAGCTTCTAAGTTTTAAAAAAGGAAAATGTTGGTATAGTTCTTGTTCTGGAAATAATGACTAAGGAGGAAAGCAGCTAGTAGTGAACAGTTTTTAAATAATGAATGTATAATGATTGGCTATGCAGTTTGTATATTCTACAATCTTAATAATTATCTCCTGGGGTCCAAATACCATGGTATATCGCTGACATAAAAAATCTCTCCTTTCTAAGTAGCAATCAATGAGCCAACTACTGTAGCACTTCACAGCACCCATTCTTACTGCACATGGCCTTGGCAGTGCTAAGTGATCCCAATAAAGGACAGCGCTTCTGTCACTGCCCTGGACACCAACCACCATCCAACCTATGCCCAATATGCACACATCCAATTGTGATCTCCCTTTGAGAAGCTCACAGGGAAGTAAAGATTTCTGAAAGGTAACTCTACCGTTTCTTTGACTTTTAGAGGCATGCAACTAACTCCAATAGGCTTTGGCTCATGCCCAGTTGCTAACCAAGCTGCCAGACAGAAAACCACCCTATATAAGTGTGTTACTTTTGTGTCACGGTGACCAAAGTACCAAACAGAGGTGCACTAAAGGAGAAAAGGTTTTTCAGGGCTCACAGGTTCAGGAGCTTTGGTCCTTCACACTGGAAAGGCATGGCAGACTTCATGGTGGCGGCAGCGTGTGGCAGACCCTGCTCACACTGTGGTAAACCACAACGAAAAGTGATCTGGCTGGAACCAGAGAGTAGATATAACCTCCAAATCCCTAGCCACCACCTAAAGTCTACTTTACAAATAACAAGTGTCAGGCAAACATGGAAACCAGGAGCCTCTGCAGATACTGCGGATCCCAAAGCCCTGTAGACAGTGTGCTTGCTGCATATTAGTTTAGAAGCTATCTGGAGTTAGTTCATCTTAGCTGGTGAAGGCTCCTACTTGTCAGTGCTTGGGGTCTAAAATGATTCTCCATATTTAGAGACATCCCCTCTTCTTCTGTCAGAGTCACATGGCTACCCCCCTGTGGGGAGCCCCTGATAGTGAAGAAGAAACCATGGATGACTAACCCTAAGCTGCTCCTCACAGGCATCTACCCAGTGACTCAGACACCTTCTGACCTTATGCCCCAGGAGCATCTTGACTCGATCTGAGCAAAAGAAATTAGCTGGAAGGAACCTCCAGGAAAGAACCCTGACCATCAGCAACCCACTTTCCTGACTTATTCATCAGAAAGAAAAAGGCAAAGAGGATACAAACTAGTCAATCTGGCTGCTTCGATTTTGGAAATCTCTAGGGAAAAGTATGTATCATTTGGTGCTATCTAAAATGCAAGTAATAGCAACAGGTAGAGAACCTCATGAAAATATCCACCCACTTGAAATGCCTCAGAAAAACAAAAGTTGTAAAGATACAAAGCTATGTTGGTAGGGAAATTTTGGTTTTATTGTCCTTGAAGTTTTTGTAAACTCCATACTCCTCTAGGTTTAGACTAGTGTGTTAATATTTGTCTGTGTACATATATGATTCCCATAATGGAGATTATTCATGCTTATCACACCTGAACTAGACTGTACCCCATCTCTCTCTCTCTCTCTTAATATCTCTCTCTCTGCCTCCATCTCTCCATAAATGAATTAACAAGAATTAAAATTCAAGAGTCAAAGTTAGACCAAGAGATGCCTTTGTAAGCCTCGTAGACCTGAATAAAAGGCAAGAGAATCAAGTGTCCTAAAACGTGAGTCTGCAGCTGCTCATGACGGGGTTGAAACCCTAGACTGGACACAAAGATATTCTTTACAGAGCACCACAGTCACAGTCCATAACAAAGGTTTTGAGTTTTTGGGTTTTTTTTTTTCAAGGCTGAAGGTGAGGATACTTAGCAACGAGATGGGGCCCCACAAGTTCAGTGCCAGTGTCCTTTCTAAGAAGAAGCTGGCCTTCCTTAGTACAGGGGATATTCCCTCCTGAAACGCACCTCCCTTTTCACAACTATTCCCCATTCTTTTTGCCTTTTTTTTCTTTTTGACAGGGTGTCACTACATAATACTAGCTAGCCTGGAACTCACTATGAGGACCAGGCTGGCCTCAATCTTACAAAGATCCACACGTCCTTACCTTCCAAGTGCCTAGCAATTCCTCATTCTTGGAGTCTCAACTCAACCCTTCGTCCTAATTGTAACAAGCAGAGTCACAATGGGTCAAGGGTTATCCATCTTACTGTGGCTACATTCCAGCACTCCATGGCTTCCATATGACGTGTAAGTCAAAAAGGTTTGTTGCATGAACTAATGGACGAATGATGAATTTTCTATTCTCATGGCTTCCTTACAGTCTTCGCTATCTCTGACCCCATCTAATTGCTTCCTCTCGTGTCCATCTTGCCCCCAGACTAAGAGCCTTTTGACTGCTGTCACCAAACCTTATTTAGTTCTTTTGTACCAGACCAAGTGAGAGTCTCACAGTGGAAAGGTGGCCCAAGATTTAGGGACAGCAACTAAATGAGGGCATGTCTAAATCAACACCCAGATACTTGTAACTAGCACCCACGATCACTGAGGGATGAACAGTCAACTTGAGGCTGACGCTTCAACTCTAATCTCCCAGCTCAAAACTGATTTTTACCGTTTTAGTTCCCTGTGTGTCTGTAATCCTAGCACTTGGAGTTATAGTTAAGAGGATCATAAGTTCAAGGTCAACCTCAGTGATATAGTGAGTTTGACACAGCCTGAGCTGTATGAGAGACACTGCATCAAAAAATAAAATTAATTCTAATTGTTGGTGTTTGGTCTGTTGCTGTGCATTGTAATGCTAAATTCTGTACCTGTGCATTGTAATGCTAAATTCTGTACTGGAAGGTCTAAGCCTACAAGTAAATTCTCACAGGTACAAGCTTTTGTTGTGCAAGCCTTGTTCCTTGATTTTAAACTATTGGTTAAATAGAATTGGCTACAGCCAATTACTTGAGGGATTAGAAATAGCTGGGTTTTGAGTTACCTGGTTGGGAGGGGAGTGGTGAAGAGAGAGGAGTAAGGAGAGACCAGGAGAAGGAGGAAGAATGAGGAGAGGGGAGGAAGCCACCATGAGGGGAGATGGACCATGAGCTTAGGAGAGTCACAACAAGTACCCGGGGTACACTGCTGGGGAGGTAGCCAGGACAGCAGTGAGAAAAGTAGATTAGGGGGTATCCTCAGTAATTGTCAAAGCCAAATAAAATAACTATAGTCTGAGTCTCATTCATCTGTAAGCTAGTGGGGGGGGGGATAAGCTTAAATTGGTTGTACATGTAGGCGATTAATATATATTATAAAATATTTTGTAAAAGATTGTTGAACTACAATTGGTGAATGCCAATTCCACTGTAGGCACTGATAAGGGAAAAAATGTGGCTGATGGTGTATCAAGTATTCTTAAACACTACTTCACTAGGTATAGATGCCAGGTGGTTTATGTATCAAGCTCATTTTTAGTCTTCATAAGAACTAATGGAGCTGATTCTATTACTAGCCCTGAAGGAGGGCTTTAAAACTGAGGCCAAGTTTCCTGGCTTAAGAAGGACAACAGAGTCATGGTTTCAACTGAAGCATGCTGGGATGTGCACTTCTATGCGTGGCCAGTTGCATTGCCACCTCTCCCCCTGGTGCTGGACCTGTGGCCTGCTTGTTCTGGTTAGGGTTGTGCTTTCCCAGCTGCCTGCCGAATGGTCTGCCTGGTCCCTCTACCTTCAACTCAGCAGTCAGCTGTGAGTTTATCACCAAGCGTCCTCTTGTCCACCTGCCTTCTGCTCCGAGGAGGACGCTTGAACTTGAAAGAGTTTATCTTACTTTCACTGACTACATGTCCTGTGTCTGGCCCTTTGTTGTCTGTTTCCTATTTTCTTTGGCCCATTGGCCTTCAACTTGGAATATTTTATTCCAGTCTGTGCTCTTGGCTACCCCCAAGCACTCCAGGCAGGAATCTCATGCGACTCTAAGGAGCAGATTCACTTCTTCCTGAGTTGAGACATTTGGAGAAACTCCTGGGATTTCTGCCTGGGCAGATCTGCAAGGTCTGGGGAATGCTTTCCATGTCATTATACTAAGAAGCCAACAACTGTGAAGCAAGGCTTCAGCTGTGTTCTATTTGTCTGTTGCCAGGGAGATGCCAGCAATGAGAGCCAAGTGTAATCTGTCCTTCTTGTGGTGTGGGTTCTAGTGTCTGAAAGGTACAGGGTACTTGGTGCCACTTACAAAAAGGCAGAGTGACTGAGTGCAGTGTGCTGAGTGTTCAATGCATCTCTCTGGCCTCTCCTATTTCCGTGTGTTTGGTTCAGAAGATGACTTAAGATCATACATGGGGCTCTATACTTTGTGTGAGAGTGACCAAGGATAGAAACTATGGGGTTGTTTTAGATGTAAATAAGCCTTCCTAAAGAGTTCTCCCTCTCGCCCTTTTCATGTTAGCAGCCGGCTGTTTATAACTTAGGACCCTGCCAAGAAAATACAAACCACTCTAGACCTTGCTGGAAACGTGAATTTAACAGACAGGATTAAGTTCAAAGGTAAGATGGATATTAGAAGGTCTTAAAAAGCTGCATAGAGAAAACTGGAGAAGGGACTCAAGTGAGCTGCAGCAATGATAGAAGAATCTGAGATGGAGACAATCCGAGTCTGTCTTCCACCGGTAGCAAATCTGGGTTCACCCTTGAGCAGTTCAGGGAGCTAATACAGCACTTCAACACAGACCCCCACGCTAACGAAGAAACTCTGGAGGCCTTGGCTGACTCACTCACAATGACCAAAAGAGACAATAGGCTTTGGTTCCTATATGGAAGGGGTGAGACGGAGCTTAAGCAGTTGTCCGAGGCCCACGCATCTGAACTGGAGTCAAGGGAACATACTTTTCCATCTCCAGTTGTCAGAAGCTCTGAGTCTGGCCTAGGAATTAGTTTAATGTACCAAGGAAAGATTGGGTACACCATACCCATTGAGTTCTACAAAGCAGTACCCCCAAAGACTCCTCCCAAAATGACCCTGGATTCTCCGAAGCTTTGGAAGCCTCGCAGAGTCTCACATTCTCTACTGGGTACCAAAGCAGAGATGGCATGTCACAGGATTTCTGACTTGCCAGCGTTATCTAGCATAGGCTCTTTTTGTTCATGTATTTTCAACTTCCTTGTTGGGGCAGGGGTCTGTTGGGACTTATGTCTACCAATAGTACATTAATAATAAACCTAGTTATTCCCAAGGGAGGGAAAACTATGTAGAGATGCGACCTATAAATTGTCAAGAGCAGAAAGTCACTATCAAGCCAGTGCAGGGACAGTTTAAAAAAAAAAAAAGATGGTGTGAGGGTGTGAGGAGATATGCAAAAAAATGGAAAAAGATACAAAGATACAGTCGCCAGTTAAGCTGTAGGTTACCTGGTCATAGCTAGGTACATGGATGGCACAAAGGAACACAGGTCATGTCAGGCACCAGAAATCCCAGCTTTTTGCTCTGAGGTTTTGCACTCACACTCTGACCCCACAGGTGCCTAAGAGTGTCAGAGCAAAGGCTACTCTGTCACTTTCCTCTCCAAACCATCAACATCCCTCCTTGAACAACATGATATCATCGACAGCACAAATTATCAAGAACTCACGTTATTTGTAGTTAATGGGAAAATTGAGCCAAGTTTTGAACAAATCTACCCCTGGGATTGAAATGAATTATATCAGGGAACTGGGATAAGCTTACAAAATTTTTAAATAAAAATGTGTTAAAAATCAACAGGATTTCTTTTTGAATGAACATATTTTGTGTATAAGGAAGCTCATTATGTTTTCCCAATTTTTTTCAAAGAACTTAAAAAAAAATCAAGCTACTTTGCTATATTTGCCTAGGAGTTTAATGCCAATATTAAATATTTTTTTAAAAAAAGGAAACTGGAGGGGCTGGTGAGATGGCTCAGCGGGTAAGAGCACCTGACTGCTCTTCCGAAGGTGATGAGTTCAAATCCCAGCAACCACATGGTGGCTTACAACCACCCGTAACAAGATCTGGCACCCTCTTCTGGAGTGTCTGAAGACAGCTACAGTGTACTTACATATAATAAATAAAATAAATCTTAAAAAAAAAAAAAGGAAACTGGAAAGGCCAATGCATGTGCCTTTTCTATATATGTTTTAGCCCACTTTTAAAATGTGTATTTGTAATACACTAATTTCATCATTAATATATTTACTCTTTGAGATACCACATCCAAAAGCCCACAAAAAAGAGTTTATCGGAGCTAAACAACTTTAGTTGTATCACTCAAAGTAGGATTTATTATGTTTCCTGTGCTCTTATTTATTATGTTCAAACCCTGAAAAAAAAATCTAGAAAATGGAAAGTTATGGTTCAATTAAAAGGAATCCCTTCCTCTCTGCCTCCGTTCCTCCTTTTTCCTTCCTCCTGTTGGATACCCAACTGTTAGTACTTGGTGTAACAAAATCTCCTTAAAAACGATGCTGACTTGAGACATGATGCTCACTTCGTTCACCTGTAGTAATGGTTCGCTCACATGCTGTCTCCCCGCACAAACACACTATACACACAAGAGCCTGGGCTTCCCATTTGACCGTGATCCTAGAGCGATTGAGCAATGGCAGCCACGAAGCCAGCCAACAAGCCATCAGCGCCATGCATCATCTAAGACTTATGAAAGAACTATTGAATTTCAGGCAGCCTGGGGAAATAGAGCATACGTTCTTTGAGGAGAACAGAGTCTCCTCGGTGAGCTAGCATTAGCAAAAGTGAAATCACTAAAACCCAACGCAAGACAGTCTGTTCCACCTGGGCGCTAATGGTGCATGTCACACACTCATGAGGGAGGAAGCAGTCCATTGATTTATTAAATATATGTTTGGAACTGCTGTCTACATGGTAAGATTTTTAATTTTTTTTAAGTAAAAAAAATTATATTGGCTTTCATGGCAAAAAGAGGCTTTTATTTATACTTCTTTACTGCTTTTCTTATGGTTGGAAAGATATAATTTGATCTGATTTCAATTTGACATGGCCTTTTTTTTTTTTAAACCTTCATGTGTTTATAGAATGGTGTTGTCTAGTCTGCAATGCATCTCAGATACCATGTTATAAAAGATGGAGATACCTAAAGAAATGTTTTTCTCTCTATCCTGTCTTATACTTCCTTGAGGTGCTTAAACCTGCATATTCTAAAAAGCTACATCTGTAATTAAATGATTAAAGGATATAAGAGAGAAAACCACACGAATGAAGGGTGAAAGTTGGCATAGTGGAGTGACCTTTCTTATCCCCTTCATTTCTTGGTGTCTGAGAAGTTGTATCTTCTGGGGAAGGGGGATAAGGGGAAAGGAGAAAGTAGGGAGGAGGTCATGCTACTGGATAAAGCACTATGCCTGGGTTTAATCTAGAGAGGTGATGAATTAAATAATGACTCAGGATTTTGTCTCCCTCCAAAATGGACTTAACTGACTTAACCTACTTCTCTGTACTTCAACATGAACTGCCCTTTTTCTGACTCCCACCACTGGTTCTGACAGACAGAGGATGGCAGAATTAAAAGCTTGAATTTCTGAGACTTAGTCCAGAAAGGCCATGTGAACTCTCTGTTTTCTATAGTTCACCACCCAGCTCTGGGAAATGTGATGGCCATGCTATGACCCAATGCCATGGAGAGTCCCCTGTTGAGGAGATGAGCCCCCATGGCCACCCTGCGCACCAGATGCCCTGTGCAGAAGCTGTTCTAAGATGGTTTCCCAGCCTAGCTCCACCTCTACTTGCTTACAAGCCTTGTTGACGTCACATCTTCCACTTTAGACGTCATTGTTGGCTCAAAGCTTTTAACTGAACACTCGTCCACTGGAGAAAGAAAAATTAAAATCAAAAGAAAAGGGAAAGAAAATCCAATGCCAAACATCTAAAGAGATAGTACATTAGAACAATACCATCAGACTTGCAGAGAGAGGGGACTTATTCTAAAGGGAGTCTAAATTACACTTCATCTCATTGCATGAGAAGAGGGAAACTTATCTGGATTCACCTCTCAAGAAATGCAAAATGGGGAGAAGAGAGCAAAATGTATTTTGGTTGATTCTTAATAGCAATGGAAATAAATAACATGTGCCACACAACTGATTATCAATGGTAAAAAAAAATGATCACAGGAAGACTTATATTGCCAATCAGCAAATCATAACAAAACTCACTACACACCCTCTCTATTCAAGCTGGTCTGTCCCATGAAGGTTTTTTTTTTTTTTCCAGAACTAAAGCATGATACATGGACATTAAGAGTTTTCCCAATGATCTTTCCATTGTGACAATCTTGGCTGAGAGTTACTGTGATGGTGTCATTGATAACAAACACCATCTGTCAAATGTATCTGTAGTTCCCCCAGCTAACTTTTAAATCACAGGAATACTAAACACAAGAAACCTCCCCAGCATCAGATCTGGGTCTATTTTTGAACAGTGTATCACCTGTGTTACAGACATAGGTTATCTTAGTAGGCGGCAGCAATCCCTGCCTCCATGCCATTTCTTGCTCTCTCTGATGGACTGTCATTTACTTATGGCATCTGAGCAATGCCATGTCCTTTCACTCGTGTTTGTTTGAGGGCATTCCCTGATCAATCGTTGATATTTATGTGGAAGTACAATGTGTATGTGCCTCTAGGAAAAAAGTTTTGCTACAGTTTCATCACCTAAAATAGAGCTTTGTTGGGTATATGTGTATAGTGATGTACATCTGTACTCTCTGCACTTAGGAGGATCAAGAGTTCACAACTAACCCCAGCTACATAGCAAGTTCAAAACCAGCACAGGCTCAAAACAAAACAGGCTAGAATGATCGCTCAGTCAAGAGAGTGTTTGCTTTGCAAACGCAAGTATCTGAGTTGGATTCTCAGAACTCATAGAAGAAGAAAAACAAAAGAAAGAGGGAAGAGGAAGAGGAGGAAAAGGAAGAGGGAGAGAAGGAGGAGAAGGAGGAGGAAGAGGAAGAACAAGAATAAGAAAAGAAAGTAGGAGAAGGAGAAGAGAAAGGAGGAGGAAGCAAAGTTATGTACTTGTAATCCTAGTACCAGAGAGGCCAAAGCAAGAGATTCCTGGAGTTCTGATCAACAATCTTAACCTACTTAGCAAGGAGAGTAAGATGTCTCATAAAAAGCGGGATGGGAACACCTGAGTAACAATGGCCATTGTTGTCTGACCTCTACTTTTACCTACATACATGTGTGTGTGCACCCCAAAACCATGTACACACACACACACACACACACACACACACACACACACACACACCATGCATGCCCATATGCTAATTCAGCGCTGGAATGTACTCAGTGGTTAAACATCTTTCTAGCAAATGGAATGTCCTGGATTTGACCTTCAGAGTCACAAAAATAATGGAGCTAATCCTGATCTCATGAGTTTTTTTATTTTTAATAAATAATGTGCTGGCCAACTAGCACAAGGTAATTGCTCCATATTTACCAACACTCTTTCTTATCAAGGTCCACGATCACATCTTTCCCTAAATCCTGAAACCATTTACTTCTACACACATCTCAAGGCACCTGCCATCCCCCAGCCTATAACTCAGTAGTATTGCATCCTTCTTTCATCTCTGAGCCATTCCCAATTTTTGGATGAGGCAGTATGTGCATCGGTCCATGACAACTATTGGCAGAGGTGTTTGATGCTGAATAAGTTCCAGTCATAAATAATAGTATTATCTCTCACATGGAGAAGCCACAAAACCTCACAAAACCCCTGTGCTGAATAAAACTTTGCTTATTTATTGTAGGAAACATACCAAGTATGAAATTCAGTTTTAACTGGGAGAAATAAAACATAAAAATACTGAGTTGGATGGTGCCTTGATCCAACTATTTTTGAAGAATCATAGAATTAGAGGAATTATCAATGAAGTCAGAAGTTAACCTATTTTATTGATTCTTTCTGAGTAAATTAAAAAGCTCTCATCCAGAGTAAATAACTCATTTCAAGTAAATAAAGAAACTCACAGCCGGGCATGGTGGCGCACGCCTTTAATCCCAGCACTCGGGAGGCAGAGGCAGGTGGATTTCTGAGTTCGAGGTCAGCCTGGTCTACAAAGTGAGTTCCAGGACAGCCAGGGCTATACAGAGAAACCCTGTCTGGAAAAAAACAAACAAACAAACAAACAAACTCATGGTTGACCTGGTTATATTCTGTTTTCAATTCAAGATACCAGTGTGGATATGAACATTTCAACAACTGGAGTAAGAAACTGAACTGATACATTGACTATCCAGAAAATCTACTTTGGTCACCCTAGTTAGTTATCCAAGAGACCAGGAAGTTCAGAAAGGCCAATACATGACTATGGCATTTAAGGGTCGCAAGGAAGAAGGTAAAAGTTAATCCTGATAAAAAAAAAAAAGAGCCCACACCCAAGGGCAGTACAGGGAGTAATGAGAGGAACTAAGCAAGAAAATGTTAGTCCACAGACAAACATGTAGTAACGTAAGGGAAAGCAGATGAGAAACCAGGCTATATAACAAAAGCACACTGCTGGGCAGAGTGGAGGCCATCAGTCAGCATTGGTGTGTGTGAAGGAAACTTCAGCTGGTCTCCCTGAATCCTCCTATTCTGAGACTCCTCTGTGTGTTACAATCTAACTGAGAGGAGAGCCAGCAGACTACTGTTCCGACTGTCTGAGATGAAGTGAGACAAAGGATAAAGGAGGAGACAGAGACAGACTGCCAGAACGAGCAAAAGTGGTCCCTGACTTAGTAAGGGGAGCTGTGGAGAGCCATCCCTCACGGCTTAGACCAAGTCTCTGTCCTTCCTTTTCTAGTACTCTCTACATGCTAAGAATGTTTGGCCAGTTCTCAAAGGAAGGAGTTAAGCAAAAGTACTATGTCAAAGTAGTATTTTTAAAACTGAGATGATAAAATCCAAGATCTCCCGTGATGCTTAGTGTGTGAACTTGACACAACCTTGGGAAGAGAGTCTCAATGAAGGACCGTCTAGAGCAGTTTGGTCTACGGAAATTTCTATGGAAGACTGTGTTGACTGCCTTAATTGATGTGGGAAGACTCCATCTCAAAATGGTCTCTTTCTGTCCCCTGATTTGGGTTCTTGACTATATCAGAGTGTAGAAAAATAGCTGAGTACCGCGCGCGCGCGTGTGTGTGTGTGTGTGTGTGTGTGTGTGTGTGTGTGTGTGTGTGCGCGCATATGAGTGTGCATTGATTTCTCCCTGCCCTTGACTGTGGATGTGGAGTGACTAGCTGTTTTAACTTCTCATTGCTTTGACATCCCTGCTGTGATGGACTGTCACCTGCAAGTGTGAGTTAAGATAAGAACCCTTTCTCTAGGGTTCTTACTCTGAGAAAATAGTAAATTACTCTGTGAGAAAATATTTTATCACATCAACATAAATGAAACTAAATCACACATGTCCACACATCAACTGGTCTCTTAATGAAAGAGGAAGAGAGGAAAGCAGGGTAAGGATGTGTTCCTCTTCTCCAGCTTGATATGACTGCATGGCTACTACACCAGCATTTCAAATCTCTCCCTTCCCCTGCCCCTCCCCCGCTTTGTTTTGTTTAGACAAGGTTTGCCCTTGTAGCCCTTGCTGTCCAGGGACTCTCTCTGTAGACCAGGCTGTCCTTAAGTTCAACAATTCACCTGCCTGTGCCTGAAAGCACTGGAATTAAAGTTGTGGGCCAGCATGCGCCACTCACTTACATATATTTCTATATATTTTACTGTACAGCATGTGTTTTTTAAGAAGCTTGAAAAACTACAACAGAAAAACCAAATGGGGGACTTCTGATGAAAAATTGGCCTACTGAAGGAAGCTGTGTGCCTTCTGCCTCAGCAGAGAGCTTCATTTGAAGCCTACGCTGGAGACTATCCATCAGCCATGTTTCTTTTACTCTTGCTTTCACAGTTATTATACTGATGAGTAATAGTACTTATTTTTCTTCATTATGAAATAGTGCTCTCTTAAGATGGTCTTATATATCATAATAGCCAGAAGCTGGAAAGAACCCAGATGTCCCTCAACAGAGGAATGGATACAAAAAATTTGGTACATTTACACAATGGAGTACTACTCAGCTATTAGAAACAATGAGTATATGAAATTCCTAGGCAAATGGATGGATCTGGAGGGTGTCATCCTGAGTGAGGTAACCCAATCACAAAAGAACTCACATAACATNATAATCAGCCACCAAAAATAAACACTATTGCATATGCTAGCAAGATAATGCTGAAAGGGCCCTGATATAGCTGTCTCGTGGGAGGCTATACCAGTGCCTGGCAAACACGGAAGTGGATGCTCACAGTCAGCTATTAGTTGGAACACAGGACTCCCAAGGAAGGAGCTAGAGAAAGTACCCAAGAAGCTGAAGGAGTTTTCAACCCTATAGGTGGAAGAATAACATGAACTAACTAGTTCCCCCTGTGATCATGTCTCTAGCTGCATATATGGAAGAAGATGGCCTAGTTGGCCATCATTGGGAAGAGAGGCCCCTTGGTCATGCAGACTTTATATGCCCCAGTACTGGGGAACGCCAGGGCCATTATGTGGGAGGGGGAGGGTATGGGGAAATTTCTGGATAACACTTGAAATGTAAATGAAGAAAATATCTAATAAAGAGAAAAAAAGAGATGGTCTTATATAGCATCATGATAATTATAATTGATACAATGAAAAAAAAAAAAAAAAACCAAAACCTCCTGTTTCTTATTACTGTTGCTGCCATTGGCTGACTTTGAGCCTTGTTTGGCCTCAGTACCTTCATGTGCTTCCTTTTATATAAAACTGGAGGGCCAGGAGAACAAATGGCTGAGGACTTCAATTTAAATTAAATTGCACACACACACACAATGGAGTAATGCCATGGAAATTCATATACTCAACAGTTGTCAAGCTACCATTTGAGAACTCCTGGTTGATTTTTCCTCTGATCTAATCACTCAGTTAATCTTGTAGTATAGGAAAGATTCTGTTTGGCAAGAGCAGAGTCCAGATTTCCACAAGGAGCAAAGTCAACTTGTAGCTTGCTGAGAGTAGCTTGGGTGCCGGCTCTACATTCTGTGAGTCACCGTTTCTCTAGCTGCAACACCCTTGAAGAGTGCCCTGCTGGCAGAAGTCCATTCCCTTGGATGGCCAGATCTTTGGCGCATTGGAAGGGCATTAAGCCCTTCTCTCTGACTTTGTGCCTTGCATGACAATCCCAACCAGACCATAATCAATGTGACAGCCATGGAGGAAATGAAGTTAAAAGCATTGTGCCCTGCCAATCACAACACTCGACTCTCCTGCTCAGCACTCTAGCTGTCAGCTAATGTCAGAGGCACATGAAATGGGGAGTAAATGTACCACGTGTTCAGGGGTGGCTCTATTTCTGCACTAGGGCGATCAGTATGGGGTTCGTGCACAGGAGAGGATTAACTGGAACCTTGCACTAAGAAGATGCATAACACAAGGGGAAGAGGATTTCTTTGAAAGGTAGAAAAACAAATTAAATGTATGAAAATGAAGAAGCAGAAACACACCTATTCAGTGATCATGGGATTTTTGTTTTTAAGTTCATTTATATGATACTACCCTCACCCCTGTAAGTAAGGCTCAGAGGATGTCACAGAAAAGCCTGAGACAACTGTTGCATAGAGGTCTTCTCTGGATGTGACAGGGATGCTGCACTGACAAACTCTCAGCAATACGGTTGCCTGCGTAAGACCGCACCAGCCAACATACCAATAGGGATGAGGGAAAAGTTGACAAGGCCCTACCCCTAAATGAGGAGCTACAGGAAGTAAGTGGCTGCCACTCATGAACCCCGTGACATGTGTCGCAATCCTAGGTTTCAGCCCTACACAGTGGTCCACAGGGCAATGTAACTGGACCTGGTAAGTTGCATATGTCTGTATACAGGTAGAAGAGAAATGGTAGACAAGTTTGTGACTCTGAGAGGGCATAACGGAAGGACAAGGGAGGAGAGGGAGGTGTGGGAAAGACAGAAGCAGTGCACTCACATAGACAGTTATCAATTACACAAAACCCTCCGAGAACTGAGTTAGAGCTTCTGGCCCTACTCTGTCACACAGTAGATGTACTCTGATAAACAGGTATGTTTCAAGTCTCAGGACATATAAGAAATTTAGTAAAAAGGGCAGAATTAATTTTATTCTTTATTTCAGAGCCTGTCACTGTATAAGCGCCATAGTCACACTCTGATTCACTGTCCCCTTCCTCTGGAGATAGCCTGTGAGAAAAGTAGTCCTGCTTACCTCGTTCTCCTGGGGTCCCCGGAACTCCTGCATTTCCTGGGAAGCCTGGGGTACCTGGGGGTCCTTGTTCTCCAGGGGTTCCAGGTGAACCTGGTCTCCCGGGCTCCCCAGGAGGACCCTGGATGGTCCGGATTGATGAGGACTGACTGGGGATCTGGTTGAGGATGGCTGTGTACCTGGCCATGTGACCTGAGCAACAAGAGATGAATGAACCATCACACAATTAAAGGGGAAGCTGGAGCACCGTCCTACGAACCTCCCAACAGCTCTGTCAGATGTCCACTGAGGACCGGCATGCCCTTCTGAGATAGGCTTGTGTGTGTCACTTAGCATTTTTTTGCATTTTTCTCCGGGATGATGTTAATGGCTGGGCTACATTCAAGTCACATCTCATGTGTTTGGAATTCCACAGTTCACGTCAGCGTCGCAATAAACACCACTGAGCAGAAGTCATGAATTTCACACTCACCCTAACATTGACCTGACCCCTGAACCCCCCTCACCCTGCTGCCTTTCCCTGCAGCAATTTCCCTTCACATGTCTCAGTTGTCTTTGTTCCAACCCGCGAAGCCCGCCCCACCCTTCTGCTCTCCAATCCCCAGACAAGGCCTGTCTCCACTCAACTCTGGTTGCCAAGATGGGAACCTTTTGTCTGTGTCCCAGCTACAGGCTGCCCCTGTCCTAGGCTTGAAAAGTAATAATAACGAAATCCTGTTGCTCTCTCATAACCTTTTAACTCAGTTTGGAAGAACACATTTTAACAATGATAAGTAATGTCCTAATAGCATGATACTTCATTTCCCAACATCTTTGAAGGTGACATTTCCCCTACAGGTGACCACTTTTTATTTCCGTTTATTATTTTGGTGTGTAGTGTCACCCACTCTTTTGTGGCTTTGGGGGACTGTTTCTGAGATGGGGGAGAGGGGGGAGTCAGGATTACAGGCATGCCACTGCCAAGCCTGCTCTGCATGGTGCTGGGGACTGAACCTAAGACTAGCAATCTACCAACTGAGCTGCCTCCTCAGATACATTTATTTCCTTTTAAATATTTAAATCTAAATGAAATTATTAATCATATTTTAGGAAGTACATGTAAATATGTCCAATGCATTCTTTTCTTAAACAGGGAACTATGAGCATGATGGGGAACCCTTTCCTGATTCAATCAGCAGGCTCGTCCTCCCCTCTGCTGTTTGGGCAGGTGAGGCATCTGTCTTTTTCACTTCCTTCTTTGACATGAGCTGTCGTTCATCACTTCCTCTGCTGTCATCACTCTCTCCTCTCCCCCCCCCCCTCTGTTTCACTCTCCCTCACCCTCTGTTCCCTATATACTGCTTCTTAGCAGAATTCCTGTGATCAACTAAGAATGAAAACCGAGCTGACTGAGGTTGTGTGGAATGATACACACACCCAGAAGGCGGTTCAGGATGGGAGCTTATGTAACACAGGGGAAAGCAGACCGCTGTTAAATGAGACAGCCGAGGTTCTGCAGAGGCCGCCATTTCCTCCTGTGACAGACAGGTCCTCTCTACTGCACAGATTACTTTCAGACCTTGTCTCACTTCTGACCTCTCCACTCCTGTAAGTCATTCGTCAGAGACTGAGAATTTCGAAGGGAGAAAACTCTTGTACTGGGCCCTCAGTTTTTAGAGCATGTGTTAAATAGTCCCATGTTATCCAAGGCTTTGGTTCTATAGTAAAATAAGGCAGCAGATACTGTGGATCATTCTTCCTGCTGTGTGTAGGGAGTCTTGTGAAGATTCAGCCCAGTGCAATTTCATCCAAGTCTAATCTTCTACTCATTTGCATTGCCCATTTGAGATAAGAAACCTCTGAGATAAAGCAGGGCTTATATGAGCTTTGGGTATATCCTTCTCTAAAGGTGACTGAAGTCCAATGTCCCTTGTACAATGTACTGCTTTTGACAATCTTATTTTGTCACTAAGTGTAACTATTTTGTTTAATTGGTAAATTTTCTCTTACTGTGAGCACAATAGAATTACATAGAGACACAGTCCACAGAGGAAAACAACTGTGTTTGATGATGGTAAGCTTTGTCCTCCTTCTGCTCTGATATTGTCGCCAGAGTGAAAACCGGCACCTCTCCATCCGTTCCTCCCAGGGGCAGGATCTGGGTTTATCCCAAAGGAACAGGTGGAATTCTGGATCTTGCCAACAGAACTTCTTGGCACTTGCTGGGCTCTACTGACCTGAATCCCAAACTTCTCTGGGTTAAAGTAAATATAACCCAGATAAGGAAACTACTCAGAAAATATCATCCCTGGGGGAGGAAGTGTGGAGGGGATGGACACTGGAGCTCGGCTAGAGTTGGGTGGGTCTGAGAGGAATTGTTTTTACTTGGCCTCAAACAGTCTGGAACTAAACATATTCATGGCAAAGAGAAGGGCCCACCCTAAGGAACCTTGTGGTTAGATTTTTTTTAGGCAAATATATATATAATAAGTAGGCATGTGTACAAAATGGGTGAGCACAGGAATCTGTTGTTGAAATAAGTGCTGATGAAACATTCAGGTTTGAAAATAAAGAAATGAAATCAGGTTGCAGCAAGAGCGTTCTGGTATGACTTTGGGTATGATGCCCAACTGTCATATCAGATATCATAATAACCCTATGTGTATGAAGGGTTGTGTGTGTGTGTGTGTGTGTTGGCATACAGCCTAAGGAATCAAAGGAAGGGCCTTGGGCTAACCAAATGCAGTGGCTGGATAAGAAAGGAAAAGCAATTAAAATCCGTGAGCCAGTAGAAACAAGCACCATGGTCATCTTGATTCTGAACCAGTCTGGTAGTCTTCAAGAGCTTAACATTTGAGAAAGAACCCATTCATTAGATGGGGGCGAGGAGAAATGGAAGATCACAGCAGTTAATTAAATTTGAATATGCAAATCAATGCTTCTTGAATTGAGGAAACGGGAGCCTGGCTCCTATGCCATCTTTGTAAAGCTTTGGGGCAATCTATTAGGCTGGTCAGTGGTTCAGAGAGGGCGTTTGTGTATACAGCAATCCAGAGCATTGGAGGGTCTTCCTTGGCCTCTCTAATCCCGGGAAGAGAAGCATCCTTTGGACAGGAATGAAGCAGGACATGGGGACCAAGGTTGCACTTACTCTGAATGAGCTGCTCACATACTTGACGTGCCACCGCCCTCACCATGGCTTGAGACTGCAGGTCTCCCTGGATGGGAAGGAAGTACATTCCTCAAGCATAGCCACTGTGCAGCCATATAGCAGGGACATAGCTGGCCTGATCCATTGTTCCCACCTAGACTCTAGGCTCCTAGCAACAGGGAGGGCTAACCACTATGGTTAATGCAGGAGACAATTTGCACCCAGGATTTAAGGTTCCTGAAAGTCTTGCTTATTAGATTGATGAGCTCAAATAAACACTTTTGGTCCCAGATTCAAAAAAAATATATTAACAATATCTAAACATACTCATACATATTTAATGCCTTCTCAAGTGATGGTTCATTTAATACTAATAACAACACGTAGGGAAACTGTTAAGCCCATGTTATAGCTAATCAGCTTTAAACACATTGCCTAAGTGAAGTGGTCACAAAAATAACCTATTGAACCCAAGACCAGCACTGCCAAGACTGCAACTACATTAGCAGCCTCACAACATCTACAGAGACTCAGTGGGCACCAAAATTCAGGTGATTTCAATTTCAAAGCCTGCTCTTTGATTTTATCCAACCACTGTCTTGCTTCTTGCCAATACTATGTCTTCAGGAAAACGAGAGTCCTGGCTGGAATTAGTATAAAGCCATCCACATCCATTACGACAGTCTTCCACATCTATTATGCTATTTCCATCTCAGCTCCACTTTATGAGCTTAAGGAATTCCTTAAGGAATGGAGCCCAAGGTCAAGGAGCTGGATGAGAGTAGCTATACAACTGGAAATCCTCTCCTGGCCTCCAACCCACCCAGATGTTTTCCCTGTGAAATTCATGTGCTTTTAAATGAAAGACTACTGGATCAGCAATGAATACCACAGGTGGCAATGACCGTTCCTTTAGAGACATAGGCAAGGGCTGTGTGTAACCACCTATAGCCAGAAGCTCCCTTAAACGACGTACCCGTTCACCTCGCTCTCCTTTCGCTCCAGGGACACCCTGTAAAAGTGAAGAGTAAATTTCAAGTTACTTAGGATACTGTGCTCAGTGACAAGTCACGAGAGTACATCTCTTCCTAGCTGACAGGGGCATTTCTTCCAATCGTGGGTGAAAACGGGCATGGGGAATAAAGCAGAGAACATTCCGCAGTCCCACTGTGCAGAACAGACGATTTACGCTCTTCACCTCTCTGGATCTTTCATGCAAAGATGTGGCAGTTTGGAGCTATGGGAGTTGAATGGTATAGTGGTGCTGCTACATAACTACATTTCCACCATGGCTATCCTTTGCAGCTTCCTACGCTGAACCCCACACAGTGGTACGAACTCTATAGACTGCTTCATAGTGATTCCATAAACAACTTCTAGGAAGTTTTAAAATAAAAGTTCTAGAAACGCATATCTATAAGAAATGCAAAAAATGCCACTGAATCTAGCAGTTAAGGAAGAGATGGCGTCCATGAAACCCCACGGCCTCATTCTGCTGCCTCTGCAGGGATGGCATGAGTCTCCTGGAGTCTCTACAATACTGAGGCTCATGTGCGCATGCGTTCTCAGATGAATACTTATTTAAAACCATCGCTTTGCTACTTTTGACAATAAGACAATTTGCTGTTACTGTAAAGTATTTATTGGGAAATACAATGTTTCTAGTGTTTCTGCTTAAAAGGGAAACAGGTGTTCTCAGAAGGCAATCCTATTTCTTTGTCAGCTCACGTGCAATATGGCTGCCACCTTTCTGTAATTACTCCTAGAGGTGTGAATGGAATCCACAGGTGAAACCTGGCACATCGTCAGATTGTTTCCTGTTCCTACTTCAGTCTCAACAGGTCCCAGAGCAAATGCAACCTGAAGTTCAAATTCTACTTTGTTAAGTTACCCAAGTCCAAAATTCTTGGTTCACTTTATAGGGTCTAGGGAAACAAAATGCTATGGCTTAGTGTTTTTCAGATGTTGGCAGTGGGAAGGTTTCTTCCCCAGTTGATTTCAAGATACACACAGTCATAGGTGGAGTACATGGGGAAAGAGAAACCACCAGAGACCTCTCCTGATTAGGTGGCAACAATTCACCATTTCTCCTTTCTCTTTCCAGCAGAGCCCTTTAATTATACTTAACACACACAAGTGTGCACAGTGCACAGACACACATGCGTGCACACACAGAGGTGTGCATACATGCACACACACACATGCATGCACTCCACTCCTTTTAAAACCTACATTTCTTATGCCCTTCTATGTTTAGCATATTTTACCAGGGCACTTGCAACATTCCGACCTCCCTGTCCATGCACCATGCACACAATCACTGGTCTCTTCCTTCCTGGAAACTACCAGCATACAATTGAGGTGACCTAGGGACTTGACTTTTAGCAGCACTTCTGTCCTTCTAAATCAAAAAGTGATGCTTAAATATCTGGCAAAGTCCAAGTCTTAAGTATGTAAGTAAATAAAGTATTTTATGGTTTGGTCCCAAACTACCTATCTCTTATTCCTGGAAATTCTACCTTCTCCTTCTTACTAGCCCAGGCTATTATAGATAGACAACTCATGAGAAAAGTATTAACTGTAGATCATCTGGTTTCAGTGTCATCAACAGGGATATTGAGAATCGAGTCTCCAACACCAAATCTTTACCGTTGTATATGTTTAATGGGTTAATTCCTGGATTTCATGAAAGAGGTTTCTAAAAACTACCATATACTTTTTTTCCCCTCAAATCACTGAGACTGATTACACAAATCCTTGCATAAAGTTGTCATTCAAACATTTACCTACGTCCAACATCAAATTGAATTCTGGGATTGCCATTTATTTCCCTGAATTTGCATTTCCCTTTATCCTGCCCGCCCCCAAATGATAAAATATTAACTATATTTTTTTACAATAACTGTAAATTTATCCTTTGGTGCGCCATCAGATAATTTTCCAAGGTTGCAAATTAGATCTATAATCAGCTAAGCACAAGAGACTCATTCTTCACTTATGTATATCATCACAGGATTTTGGTACTGGTTATACAGTGCTCACTTGAAAATTATTTCAATTTGAAAATATAGAGGCTGGAGAGATAGTTCAGCAGCTAAGGGGGCATACAGCTCTTCCATAGGACCTGGGTTCTCACAGGGTGAATCAGCTGTAACTCTAGCTCCAGGGAATCTGATGCCCTCTTCTGGCCTCTGTAGGCACTGTACCCATGTGCACAAACCCACACACAGATACACATAATTAAATATAAAACTATAAAATACCTTTTTAAATAAGAAGGAAAAAAAAAAGGAGATGGGCACAAAATCTCACCCCTAGCCAAGGAGCAGCAACTGATAGCTTCTGGAAGAGAAAGAGTCCATTTTCTCTAAGACTGTAGCCTCTGGTAAATTGGCTGCACTCCAGTGGAAGGCTCCATACCCAAAAATATGTGAGCAGTACAAACCAAGGGGAGGGTATTTTTTAAAAAAGAGACACAAAGTTGGGTGGGTAGGAAAGTGAGAGTGGATTTGGGAAGAGTCTGATGGGAGTGTGAGTATGATCAAAACATATATAAAATTCTCCAAGGACTAATAAAAGCAAAATAAATAAAATGTAAAGTCTCTGAGTTCATTGAAGCCAAAGCCATTCAATGAAGGGATCTCTAGAGAAGAAGGCTCACAGGTTATAATCTCATGACATGGTGATGGTTTGGAAATATGTGGGCAAAGAGTCTGTAAGGGGAATTCAACTTGTAGAAAGAAAACAGCTCCTGGTTGGTCTGTGAACTCCACAAGGCTAGGTCTGTGTCTAACTAAGGGATTTCCATAGCCCCAGCTCCAGAGATTGTGTGCAACATAGTAGGGGCTCAAACATACATGCTAACAGAATGAATGAATGAATGAATGAATGGCCGGCCTTCATCTCAAATCTGCATTATTAGCCAATTTTTACTTTGCTTCAACTACCTGGATTGAAAATACCCAAGGAGCTGAAGGCCCCTTGGTATTACAAACTTTGTATGCCCCAATACAGGGGAACACCAGGGCCAAGAAGTCGGAGTGGGTGGGTAGGGTCAGGGGAGGGTATAGGGGAATTTCGGGATAGCATTTGAAATGTAAATTAAGAAAATACCTAATAAAAAAGTGGGAAAAAAGAAAAGAAAGGCAACAGAAGAAAAACATTTAAAACACACTACAGTGAATTGCTAGAGGGTTATAAAAAGTGTTCATTTTTAAAAATACTCACTTCCACAAGAAAAATCTGTTTGCAAAAGCAAGGTTTATACAACCCTCTTCTCTCTCCCTCTCCCTCTCCCTCTCCCATTCCCCTTCTCTCTGTGTGTGCCAGCCTAAATTTATTTTGTCAATAACTGCACAATCCATGTCCTTCTTCCTTGCCACCTGGCATCTCTGATTTCAAGAGGACAAAATACCAGAGATGACTGTGTTCACTGAGAGATCCTGGTGGGGACAAGAGTTACATATGGCACTACTGTGTAAAAAGGAAACAATGCTGGGAGCATTAGTTACAAACAGAAGCCAGCAGTCAAAAGTAAATAACTGACATTTTAATATATTCAGAAATTGTACATTTTAATGATGAATACTTTTAGTTTGCCTTGACAAGCTAAAAGTATTCTGGGTATCTCATATGCATTCACTCAGTTAACCCTTCCAATATCCTTATAAGATAGGGTTTTTTTTTTTCCTGTCCCTAAAATATTCCTGTGAGGTTAATTCATGCCATCCTTATAACAACTGTGTAAGACAGTCCCAGTCTACAGATTAGGAACACCATGCATAGATAGCTTAAATCATTTGCCCTGCCTCAAACAGTAAGGGACAGGAAAGAGCTATAATTTAGGGTGAATTTTTGGACTCAAGTTCTATCTGTTGCTTGGCTAGAAGAGGGTGTTTATAACAGCCATGAGCCAGAATCCTTTATTGCAATAAAGAAAAAAAAATTTTTGTAATGAAGACAAAAATCAAGCAGGCATGCCACACCCCCACATACCTAATTCTAATGATTCAGAATGAAGTCATTAGAAAAAACAACAGTTTTGAGCCAGGCCTGGTGGCCCACACACTTACAGTACTGAGGCAGGAATATTACCCTGACTTCAAGCCCAACCTGGGCCACACAGTGAGATCTTGTGTTAACAAACAAACAAACAAACAAAAACACAGAAAACCTTCAATCTTCAACACTTTAATTTCGACTCCAACATGTCTGTCTACATTTCCTCTGGTGCCGTTTGTGATATTAGCGTGTTTGAAAATATGTCATATTTAAAGACAGAAATTAGAGACCGAACTTGGTTGGTGATGGAAGCAGACAGAATTCGCTACTGGCATTTTCTGGTATAAAGAGATATAGGTGTTTAATTAGTCCTGTAACTCCCCAAAGCATCTGTCTCATGATGCTTGTTACTGAGTTGCTAAGAGACACAACGATGCAGTCTCGGTGAATGCTCTTCTTAGTGAAACGGTACATATAGCAAGTAATTATGGCTGATTCCAACTTCACTGACATATTTCCTTTGATTTTTGCAAAGTAAAAACAAATGAAAAAAGTAAATAAATAAAAATTCCTGAGCACATGAAGGCCTACAACCCCACCAAAGTATGCTTTGAGGGAAAACACATAGCTCTTCTAGATGGAGGCAGGAAAAGGGGGTGTGTTTTTCCTTTAACTTCAGGAACACTTGAAATGTAAAGAAATACAGTAGCTACATTCATAGATTCACAGAAGTTTGGGGCTGAAAGGGAGAGAATGATCTCATAGTCCAAAGCCCATATGTTGAAGATGCCTATTACACAAACCAACCTTCAGCAGGCTTCAAGACCCTCGGTGTCCTGACCCTCACAGTAAGAGTAACCTAGTCTCCCTAAACAGCAGCCTGAGAACATGAATGCCCTCTCCTCTCTTTTCCTCTCTTTCCCTGCCACATCCCACCTTCTCCTTTTCCTTTTTTTCTTTATAAATCATTTTATTCATTTACTTTTCAAATGATATCCCCTTTCTGGGTCACCCCTCCACAGAACCCCCCATCCCATTCTCCCTATCCCCCCCCCCGTCTCCCCTCTCCCTTTGCCTTTATGAGAGTGCTCCTCCCCCCACTCACTCACTCCCACCTCATGGCTCTAACGTCCCCCTATGCTGGGCATCAAGCCTCCACAGGACCAAGGGCATCCCCTCCCATTGATGTCAGATAAGGACATCTTCTGCTACATATGTATCTGGAGCCATGGATCCCTTCATGTATACTCTTTGGTTGGTAGTTTAGTTCCTGGGAGCCCAGGGTGGTCCAGTTAGCTGATATTGTTCTTTCTATGGGGTTACAATCCCCTTCAGCTCCTTCAGTCCTTCCCCTAGCTCTTCTATTAGGGTTTCCAGGCTCAGTTCAATGGTTGTGTGTGAGTATTTGCATCTGTATTGGTCAGGTGCTGGCAGAAGCTCTCAGGGAACAGCCATACCAGGCTCCTGTCAGCAAGTGTTTCTTGGCATCAGCAATAGTATAGGGGGTTCGTGTCTGTAGATGGAATGGACCCCTAGGTTGGGCGTCTCTAGATGCCATTCCTTCAGTCTCTGTCCCACCTTTTGTCCCTGTCTTTCCTTTGGACAGGAACATTTCTGGGTTTCAACCCCTTCTCCTTTTTTCTTCCCCCATCTTTTTTCCTCTCCTTCTTCCCACAAATACATAGAAAGTACTCTATGTCTCTGATGGTAAAGACGTATACAAACACAATGACATTCTGGAGCTGTCTTTCAGTCACAAGACAGACACGGGGAGCCAGAAGAGGAAGGCAACTGCCTGAGTTAGGGAGAATTTGCATAAAATGTAGGCTAGATGACTGTGTTCAGTTATGTGGCTCCTATAGATACGAGCCCCACAGAGATGGAACATATTTGAACATTTTATACCGGGCTCTTTAAATAATAGGCTTACCTATGAAAATGTGGTCTCAGAAGATAGAAGCCCCTTCACAAGCCTCATCGTGCATGCAACCCATAGCAGGAGAGCACTGTATTTAAGCCAATGCCTAGGGAGGAAATAGATGCCTGACAGTAGCCATGTTCATCCACCCAAGGAGCTGGTGTAGAATGTACCATACAGAAGTAAGCATTGCATCTATTATAGAAAACACACGGCTGTTTTCTGTGGCGCAGTCTTTCTTGGTTCCTTTCCCTCATTTTCCTAGACAGATACCTATGTGAAATCAATCAAGGCCTTAACAACACAACAGGGAGCCTGCTTTAATAATCATCCCAGCCTGGCAGCTAGCAGGCATGTGGGAGCTGGCAGCCTGGATGCAGGGAAAATCCTGAACTCTAGTGCAGAGAACAACTAACTCGCTTTGGATGGGAGCTGCATGAGCCAGCTGTGGCATCCCTACACAGCAGTTATAGGTCACCTTCTGCTTCTAATAACAGTGTCAGTGGCATGAGGCCTCTCTTGTAGCCACCAAATGCCTTTCTCAGCTGATAGATGACAAAGCTACCATTAGGTGACCTGTTTGTGGGGACAGTAGGTATTTTAGTATGTCCCATATTTAGAGTCTAATGCGGATGCACATTAGGCCAGGTGGGTAAATGAGGAAGTATCATCCTAATCAATAACTTCTGGCCTTACTCTGCCCCTTCACACCCCACTTAAATTCTCCCAAGACCTTAGTGTCTGCTTCTTCTTCTGTCCATTTTCATCCCATCCCTTTTGGCTTAGGACCAATCACGGTGTGTGTTTCCATATCTGGGTAAGAAAAATTAGTCCTGGGGAGGCTAGTAAGAAAAAGACCCCTTCTCCTCCTGCACAGACAGGCTTGCCTTACTATATCTAACTGTGGTAAAGTAATGTCTTCCTGCTTTCCTACTGTGTTTGGAATGCTCCAAAGTCTCTGATGCCCTACCTCTTGCCAAGGTTCTGCTGGTTTGAGCATCCACTACCTCTGAAACCTCTTTGGTGGAAGTCTTTTGGTCCCTCAGTCTGGAGGATAAACTCTGGAACTCTGGTTCTCTAAACCACATCTTGAGGAGCAGGGTGAAACCTAGTCGCAGAATGTTTCTAAGACTTTCTGCTGTGAAGTGTATGAGTAGATAAAGAGATAAGACTGACAAAGATGAGAAGGAGAGAGAGAGCAGAGACACAGTCTGTGTGTGCTTGCTTGCAAGAGCTTGTGTGTATGTGTGTGTGTGTGTGTGTGTGTGTGCATGTGTGAGTGCATGTGTGCATGCATGTGAGTATGTGTGTGTGTGTGTGTGTGTGTGTGTGTGTTTCCACACACAGGATCAAATGCAGCAATATCTTTTCAATTAAAGGAGATATGTGAAGACAAAGTCATCCAGTTTTCTTCTGTGACCCAGGACTAGTTGGATTTGAAAACAGGAGAGTCAACCCCTGTTTTAGTCAGGGTTTCTATTCCTGCACAAACATCATAACCAAGAAGCAAATTGGGGAGAAAAGGGTTTATTCAGCTTACATTTTCACATTGCTGTTCATCACTAAAGGAAGTCAGGACTGGAACTCAAGCAGGTCAGGCAGCAGGAGCTGATGCAGAAGCCATGGAGGGTTGTTTCTTACTGGCTTGCTTGCCCTGGCTTGCTCAGCTTGCTTTCTTATAGAACCCAAGACTACCAGCCCAGAGATGGCATCACCCACAAGGGGCCTTTCCCCCTTGATCACTAATTGAGAAAATGCCTTACAGCTGGATCTCATGGAGGCATTTCCTCAACTGAAGCTCCTTTTTCTGTGATAACTCCAGCTTGTGTCAAGTTCACACAAAATCAGCCAGTACAACCCCCTTCACAAGCCTCATCATGTATGCAACCCACTGCAAGAGGGCTCTGTATTTAAGCCAATGCCTTGGGAGGAATTAGAAGCTTAGCAGTCTGGGACAGTGAGAAGGCAGCTGGGGTGAGTGCGCAGCTTTGTAAAGTGACTACTGTCAGTGTTTATGAAGATGTACAAATCATGGTTTGTTCGCTTAACCCATATTCGTTTTTCTGAGTGTCCCGTAGGTGTGTCTAGGTATGTGTGGTGTTCACCATAGCACAGAGGAGGACTCTGAGGATTAAAAATTGTACTGAAATGTATTCCAAGGATACACAGCAACAAGACCAGCTGGGGACAGAGAAGAAGAGATTCAACCCAGTATCTCTGGTAGAAACGGTTCCCTGCCTTCCTTACATGTTGAAACCCAGTCCCCAGAACTTGTGAAGACATCACTTTAAACAGACTAAAGGACTTTGCAAAGAGAATTTAGTTAAGGACATGGGAGTTTTCTAGGGAAATTTTACAGATGGGTTCTTAAAGGCAAGACTCTTTCCCACCAGTGGAAGAGACATGGCCATAGAAAATGAGATGAAAAGATAACACACTAGTGGAATTGAAGACGGAATTCATGCCTGCCTCTGCACCCTTCTGTCACACCTCTCTGTTCCACACACCCTCAGCAGGTTTGCAGCAAGACGGACTTTTCTAAGTACAGTAGCTTTAGTTTACAGGAAACGCTACCCAGCACAGATGCTGCCAAAACGCTGATATCTAAGTCTACAGTGAGCTCCTTGAAAGTCACCAAACACATGGAGAATGGCTTTAGTGAGAGTGCCAGATGTCACACAGTTCACAGATGAGAAGAAGACAGGCTGCACCTCCCCCACCCCCTGGGCTCCTCTCCCTCTCCCATTGGCTGTATTTAAATGCCAATGAAGAGTCTAGAAAGGAAAAGGGAAACAGGTTCTTCTCATTGTACTTTTATCTACAGTGTCTGCTTGTGTGTGCTTTTGCTTTTAATGAGCTCTGAATGGAAGGTATAAAAATACATTCCTATTTTCTCTAAAACTTTCCATTTCTACTGTTTTATATTTTTCCCTCTTGGAGGCAAGCATGATTGAACATTTAATTGTTGTGCCCAATCTTGACAGATGATACGGAGTTCACATAGGCAAATACAGAGCAAGCCATGGGGACACATTTAAGCAAGAGCATGGCCTACATTCCAGTAGGACCATTTAACCTTAGCCGTGGTATATACACACCTTGATCTTAAAGCTCCAACTACTTTCCTTCAGGGAATTAAGTCCAATGGTGAATAAACATGTTCTATAATTTCTTTTTTGAAACAGAGTATCTCCATGTAATCCTGGCTATCCTGGAACTTGGTATATAGGCAAGGCTGACCTAGACACACAGAGATCTGCCTGTCTGTGCATCCCAAATGCTGGGATTCAGGTGAATACAACCATGTTTGGCATCTGAACAAACACTTCTGATCCATGGAGATGCTAGTAAATTTAAACATATACGTAAGTAATGATAGGACATATATTCTGAACAGCTACCACTGTACTCACAGGTGGCCCCAGGGCTCCTTGTGGTCCCATGCTTCCCGTGATCCCTGGGACACCAGGGGCTCCTGGAATGCCCTAAAATATAAGCAAGAAATGGGGCAAAAGTGAAGATTCATATATGCATGGATCACAGCCAACTTTCAAGCAGGGATAACAGCACATGCCCCAATAGCTTCCCTCCCCATCATAAATGTTTCGGGAGTCCATTGTTCATTACTCTGCCCAATGACCACATATAAGGCCATTTGTAAATCTCCATAGGTTTGGTCAGGTAAGGTTCTATGAATTCCAAGTCTTACTTATAGATAATCACAACTAAATGCAGAGACTGTTACAAAAAAAAAAAAAAAAAAGGCTCAGTGTATAATAAAACCATCTGGATTTGTCATTTTTAAAGGATGATAAAGGTCTGTACTAACAAACTGTTATTACAAAATAACAACAACAAATTTCTACCCCCTCCCCCTCCCTCCCCCACCCACCCAAAATGCTTTAAAGCAGAATGCATCCCAGAAGTTTCTAGAAATACTCACAATTGGCCCAGGTGGTCCTGGAGGCCCAGAGGAACCATCCTTTCCGGGAAATCCCTGGGGTGAAGAAATGGTATGTCACACAAGTGGTTGCCACATGGCTTCCTGGAGATGCTCATCAGATCCTTTGAACATCTAATGCACAAATCCTGCCACCTGCTCTGGACTACCAAGGGCATGCTGTTGTTGAACTCCTTAGGAATTGTTCTTGGCAAGTGTTTTATGTCTGTTGGCTCCAGTAAGTGGCCCCAGAGCATGGGTTGTAGGTGTGAGAAATGCCACTTATAAACTTAAATAGCAACTTCATTTCAGAAAGTTTGTTAAACTAAGCATAACAAATAAATAAGTTCTATTCTTTTTTTATTAGTTTCTAGAGAAAAAAGTGGACTAATGTCTCTCGGGATCTACAAGTCATGAGTGAGAGAGAAATGTACCCTATAAAGAGTCTATATAGCAACAAGGGAGGGCAGTTATCTGCAATTCTCAGCTCTTGAGAAATTTATTGGGGCAAAATGTGGGCCAGGTGCCTTGCAGTGGTGGGAAAGTTTTGATCTGGGAAAGTTTCTCTGAGTGTCTCCTGTCCTGGGCTCATCACTGGATACATACCTGCTTCCTGTTCTACTTCAAAAGAGAAAAAAATTACTAAAACAGCCCCCCACCCCAGCTAAATGCTGTCCCTTAGAAAAACTACTCTCTGAGACATTGGATAAGTGTATATGTGCTATTTTTATGAGAATAAGAAATATTAACAGCTGGGATGGCTTCCTCTCACAATTATAAATGCCAGCGCTTCTGATGTGGTTAGCATGGGAGAGAATCCTCAGTCTAAATTTTATAAGTACATAAAAGTTTTCAAAGTATCACCTCCTACTCCCAGGACAAATAACTGTTTCACCATGAGGTTTTTCTGTAGAAACCCTCAGTCCCACCCCAAGCCCTCTTCACTGGCATCCTTGCTTTATTTTCTAGACTCCCTTTCTGACAATTCCCACCACGTTAGCCGTAGGCTCTCCCTCCTTCCCCTCTCATGGCGCATAACAATCTTGTTATCAACACAAGAACTCCACACAAGTGTCACCTCTTCCAGCGCCAAGTACCAAACGATGCTGTGGGATAATGAGCAAGTGGGTGTGGGGGAGGGGATCCAGAAGGCTGCAAGAGATGGAATAGGATAAGTGTACGTGAAGGATAGGTTGTCCAGGTCCTTGACAATGCTCTCAAACCCTCGCGGTGCCAATGAGTCTTAGCACAAATGGCAGCCAGGGAGGCGAATGCTCATCCACATTCCTGGTTTGCCTTTTCTGCCTGGTGTATTGCTTGGCTTCTTTTTCCAGCCTCCTCACAGTCCAGGTGGAGTCTCGTGCCTGAGTATTAGCCAAAGAAGGAGGCCAGTTCCAGCCTTGGCTCATAAACATTTCCTGTTGGTGGCGCTCCACTTTCTAGTCCCTCTTGAAGCAACTTTGGAGGCTGAGCATTGAAGAACGCTCTAAGTCAGAGGCTGCAGAAGGACTATGTGAGATGGAGACTCCTGCTCCTTCCACCCTTGCTGCTTGCGCTGGGTTGCAGGCAAGAGATAGCTGTTGCTGGGCTTTATTTTATTGTGTAAAGGCACTTACATGTTCTGGTCATTATGGCCATTATACATATGGTATTGGTGTTGTGATTTTATATTAGTTCTGGTTTTCACATTAGTAAAAACTATTGGAGTCAGAACTGAGTGTGATGGTATGCATCTATAATCTCAATACTCAGAGGGCACAGGCTGGGACAATATGAGTTTGAGGCTAGCCTGTGCTAATGGTAAGGCATTACCTAAAGATAAGTCCTGATACAGTCTAAGTTACATACACATTTTCTCTGTCTCTGTCTCTCTTTCTCTCCATCCTTCCTTGGGTCTGTTAATTAAATAACAAAAATTTAATCTGATGTAAGGGTAATAAATAAACTTATTTTTAGCAACGTGTGATGGTTCATGCCTCTCTTAGTACTCAGAAGGCTGAGGCTAGGTCTCACTGAGGAATTTTTAGTGACACACACACAGGACGACTATGCGTGTATACCTAATATATGTATGTGCATTAATAAATTTATACACATACACTAATATATTTAATGTAATTTAGAATATAAGGGTATAAATTTTTGTTATCTCACATTTATAACTTCAGATAACTAAAACAACACTATAACAACAATACTTTGTCAAAGAACTTAAGTGGATTTAATTGGACATACAATAGAGCTTGTATAATAGACTATTTGATTCCAAACCCCAGATAGGTATAGAATCATTAAGGTGTCTAAATCTATACATCCCTACATCTTGCCTAAAAAGCTTTTAAGAATATTTTCTAAGAATTCTTTTAAGACTATTTAAGGTTAAAGTGCAGGGTCTGTGTATTAAAAATAACAAAGCAGACAAACAAAAACAATCCGAGGATTGAGGTGGTGGAACCCTCTGTTTACCAAAATTGAAACATCTGCCCCTGCCCTGAATGACAACATCCCAAGAGGAAGCAAAGAGAGCCTAGGAGCAGGAAGCTGAACACCGCAGAGGCTCCTCCCTTCTCCGATGGGGCACGTTAAGGTCTAAGATGTTAGAGGCACACTTTATGAATGGCTGTTTCCTACTTTACTAAGAAAGTAACCCCAAACTGGATGCCTGCCCCCAAAGTACANGGAAAGATGGGGTACCATTGCCTAGCATTCATGAATATCCTAGAATTAAAGATGAGAAGACAAGACATCTAGACATATTACATGCTTTATGCAATTTATTATGTTATTTTAAATAAACAGCCAAGCCCCAATTGCATAAGGCATCTTCTCTGTAGCTGACTGTGCAAATGTTTTTCTGAAATTTTATTTAAAAAAAAAAATCTAGAGTTGGACACACAAAGAAGAAAATCCAATCATTCTGGCTACCAAGTTTTGTGGTAATAGCTTACGTTGCCTTTTCTGAGGAAGAAAGATACCCTTGGGGCTCATTCTCATGAATCTAGCACTGCACCAAGTATTTTTTAGATGACCCTTTCATTACTATCTAATATTCATGACAGGAATAAAATCTATCCAAGTAGTTGACTCAAGTTCAATTTCTCAAGTACATTTTTAAGACCAAATCCTTTCTGCTGAAACAGAACTTTCCACACAATATGGTCTTCGTGTGCATCAGAACCGCACAACTAAGAAACATACATCAAGCATTCTTTCACGGTAGAATCCACGTTTTTGTTTTTTTTAAATCTTACACTTGTTTGACTTTCTGTGTTTCTTCACCACCTTCCCAGAAACGTTATTTCACTAAACACAGGCATTACAAAAACCCTGACTCATTAGGCTGATATCAAAAACAGTGGATGCCAATAATGTATCTTAAGATCATATCATTGGAAATGATTCATATGAATAAATCTCCACAACATTCCATATAGGGCAATATTATGTCCTTGACTGACAAATGATGAAGGAGTGTCTTGGCTACATAAAGTTGCTGGGCCCACATTACACATCCTGGATTTAAACCTGGACCTGGTTAGCCGTGAGGTGTATGCCCTTCCCCACATCAACAGGATCCAAGTGCACAGCAGTCTTCGTGACAGTTCATCTCTTACAAAGAAGGAAGGCCAGTGACTTCAACCCCTGGGTATGATGGAACCATTGAGGAAAGGAGAATTCCAACATAAGTTTGCCCAGAATTCAAAAATGAACACACTCTCCACATGGAAGAACTGAGGTATGTTTACTCATTATTTGTGTATCTTCTTTTGGTAAATATAAGTCAGAAGAGAAGCATAATTCTAAAATTTTCCTTTGGGTACTTGCCAGAAAATTGATCTTGGAGGAAACAGTACTCAGAAGTGAGAAAGAAGCTGTGTTTTTTTTTTCTTTTTTCTGGTATTTTTAATTCTTTTACTACCTATCTAATCTCTATTTATCTATCTCTCATTTATCAATAATCTATTCCCTACTCTCTCTCTCTCTCTCTCTCTCTCTCTATATATATATATATATATATATATATATATATATACATATATATATAGTCAATATATTGAGCTATCAACAATATGTCTATAACTTCTATCATTTATTTTCTCCATATACAAACTATCTCTCTATCCCTGATTTATCTCTATCTTTCTTTCTTTCTTTCTTTCTTTCTTTCTTTCTTTCTTTCTTTCTACCTACCTACCTACTACCTACTTACCTTGCCTACCTCCTCTATCTGATTTCCCTTAGGACCATCTGAATGTTAGGTTCGAGACTGGCATACATCAGAAGAGTTTGAAGATCACAAGAAAGGCTCTGTGCTCAGATACTAAGAAAAAAGAAAGTAAGTGGGAGGGGTGGGACAGGTGGGGGAAGATTTATAGGAAAAAGAAGGAAAAGCACAGAATGTTTTAGTTGGAATGACTTAGAGTGAAACCTGGATGCCGGACTGAATTAGCTTGAACCACTACTTTCAACATGCTGGTCTGTTGGCTTCCAAGGACAAGGCAGAAACTTACTCCGGGAAGTCTCGCTAGACTTGCTTATGGCCTCAGGCCCAGTGTTAAATAAGATTTGTCTCCAAGAGTCCAAGATCCCCCTTGGGAAAAAAACAGAATAAGCTAGAAATATTAGAAGAGGTTATACTTTCTCTTTTTCATTATTTCTCAAAATCTCCTACCCTCTTGGTAAATTCAGTGGTAACATTGGCACCAGACTCATAAAAAGAGGTCACCCTTTTCCTAGGCTAACCACGAGGTGATGGTATGATGTTTGGGCTCTACGATTTTGTTGTCAATAAGAGAAGGCAGAGAACTGGGAAATGTTTGAAAGGGGCTTTTCGATTTCTTTGGTTGTGAATCCCACCATTCTCTTAGCTCTTAGCCTGTACTGTGTCATGGTTATTGCCAGCATCCTACAGAAGAATGTGGATAATGATGAAGTGTCTGCTCTCAGTATTCTCTAGCCCTGAATCTACTGCTGCCTAACCAGACAGACCTGGATGAAATATGCCACCTAAGGTGGTTCTCAACCTATCTCTAACTACTTCTATCAAAACTTGGTCCTGCTAAGTAATTCTTTTAGACCTTTATCTCCCCACACACACCCCAGCCTTCAGCTCATCTGACTAAATAGATCAGAGTCCCCTAAGTGACTACTCTTCTTTAACCAGACCTTCTTCCTTCCTCCTTGATGGTCTCTAAAAGAATCATTGTTTTCCCTGCCAAGGAGAGTAGGCATGAGAGCTTATCCTGATTTTTTTTTTCCTCCTGTAGGCAGTCTACAGATAGCTTTCTCTATAACTGAAACTATTCTTACTTTCATAATCTTCCCTGCAGATTCTATAATGGGAAATTCTTCAAGCTAGTGTGGTAAATGGCATGGTGCAGGTGCTCAGTTATGATATGGCTGACTGGGAAAAATATGTTGTTCTTCCTTCAAGCAGAGCGGCTTCATCACAGCTCCATGGCACTGCTATGTTATTTCATGGGAATAGCACTTCCTTAATTTGTATGCCAGATGGTACTGTCTTCAGATAACTGAGTGAATGTCCCAGCCAGCCAGATTTACAAAAGAATCCCATTCCCATCCAAGCGTATTTCATAACGAGCATCAGACACATCCTCAGAGCTTTCCTTCTAAATGGGGGCAGAGAGGAAAACGAAAGGCAAGTGTCGATATCTTATCACTTTACGATAGCTCTTGAGTTTTATTAGTAAAGATGAACGTGTGTGGATAGAAAAGTATTTCTTTTTAAGAAATCTGCTTTCATATATGGATTTTAAGAAAAATGATTCTAAAACCAAAGGATTCAAATACTAACGTAACAGGTTTGGGTCAGAGTTCTTTGCCAAGACTGGGCTCTATGCATAGATAAATCAAATAAACGCACCCAATCAAATCTCCAGACTTGCTGTTTTCGGAGCTTTGGAAATCATGAAGGAATCTAGGTGTGTAACCACACAGGATCCTAGCCTATGCACTTAGCCAAAACATATAAATACGTCTAGGTACTCCTCCCACATACATACAAGACATACATAAATCTAACTCTCAGAGAAGGCCGTCTCAGATGTACTAGTCTAAACATGTTCTAGAGTGAAACTTGGTCCATTTGGTAAACACACACTGTGCTGAGATTTTAAACAAATGTAAAGTTGCCATTAAGAAGGTGGGATAAGAAGAGATTTCAAGTCCCATAGCTATGCACACAGATGAAAAAATTAATTCCTTTCTTTTTTTTCTTTCTTTTTTGCAGTATTAGGTATTAAAACTATGGCTCCATGCATACTATCCAAACACTATCCAGACTGGCCTTGAGCTCACTTTGTAGCCCCAAAAGATCTTAAATTTGCAATCCCCCTGCTTCAGCCTCCTGGGATTACAGGCTTGTGTCACCAGGTCTGGCCCTCCATTTCTATATTCTTGAGAAGTGTAATGATGGGAAGCTATAACTGGGTCTGACCGAGTAGAGAAGTAAGTTTTCTAAGCAAGTTTTAGCTTCTTAAGTTGTATATCAACCCCTAGGGAATGCTATTTGAATGCTGTGTTGATCTTCATTGGTCAAGATGTAAGTGCTTGCCATTTGCTATGATTCAGGAGTGAGAGAAATGTGGGGTTCCTCACAAGTCTAAATCAGGGATAATTTAGGAAGATAGAGACTGAAGAGATAGACACATGCTGAGGTCACAAGACATGAGAAGTTAAGCTGGTACTGACCTGGAATCTCCCTCCCTACTGCCTAGCCTTCATAGTGCCAGAGGGCGCTGTGTCAGCTCTAGGGAAGAAAAGTCGTCAACGGTCCTATCCAGCTGTGACCTCTACAAGCTACAAGAAGGACCAGCCTGTCAACGTATATCCATTGGTGCAATAGTAGCATGAATATTATTAGGGTAACCAACTATTCTCTGTTTGGATTTAAATCCACTCAACAGTGTGGGATTTATGCCTGGTGTTATAAATGAAGCCAAGGGCTCATGGCTGAGTAGGTCATAGAACCTAGAGGAGACCCCACTACTATTATTTTGCTAAATGGATCCAGACAAAGTATTTTTATAAATATTATACCCATAGGTTAGCGCAGTTTCTTACTTCAGTAAATGCTGATTAATACAGATTCACAACTGGTCAAAATGCAGAGTATAAATGAGTGTGGTGTTGAGGTGTCAACTGAACATCTCTATCACACCCCTTTCCTCCAAGACTCAGGGAACATCATGGAAGAAGGAAAAGAAGGCACTTCATAGCCTCACCCAGAAGCTAATGTCTTAAAAGAAGAGCATAAAGAGGTGAATATAAAGAGGCTTCCTTATAAACTGACAGAAGGATGTCATCTGTCTGTTCTCATAATACGTGGAGATTGTCAACATTAATCTTCTAAGAGACAAGAAAATTAGAAAAGGTCAGAGGATGACAGTTCTGGCTGTTGACAAATTCAATGGAGTTAAGATTAAAGGAAGAACTATCTGTGTGGACCATGCGTCAAACTACCAGGCTCCTTGGGAATCGGAAGCTGTGGATAATGTGACTAGAGGCCCCAAGAGAAGGGCTGTGGGGCTAATACACCTTCATCAAGTTCTCCTGAAGTCTCTGAAGATAAAGATGTCAAACTCACAAATAAAAAAGAGAAAGAAAAAGGGGAAATGAGAAGACTGAACACCAGGTCCAAGCTGAGCTTCCATCCTATACTTTGTCCTTCAGAAGCAAGACAGTGAAAGAAATGGATGGGCATTGCTCAAAGAAGCACAGCAGCAAGAACTCAGAGAGAGCACAGAAGTCTGCATGTAGAAAGGGGAAGAAGAGTCACCAGACTCTGCTGATGTCAGGAGTTCCTGCCATGGAGGAGCAGAGGACCCGGAGTGGGAGGCAAAGACAGAGAAAGCCTCGCATGAGCACAAGTCCTAAAGCAGGAGGGTGGGAGAAGAGCAGAGCAGAGATAAGGATAGAGGGAGGAGTTCAGGTACGGTGGACACTGAAAGATGGAGTCACAGAAGGAGAAGCAGGGGTCCAGATGAGTCCCATAGGCATAAAAGGCACAGTCACTCTCGGGAGCTGGAGTCCTTCCACACCAGTGACTGTAGACATAACTTAAGCCTGTTCCAGCTGCCCAGTACTTTGAAAATGAATTTTGTTACATAAATATAAAAAAAAGGTTGCAAAAGACTATTGGAAAGTAATGTTTTCTGGACATGCCTGGACTGTGGTACATATGAGCTCCCAGCAGCTGTAGGCACATACATATGACCTACACATTATCATACCAGTCAAAAGTCCAGCGTGTTGGTTGGAAGGACTTACAAAGCCTTACCCCTACCTGAGGAGTCATTGGCAGCTGATGGATGCTGGGGAAGAGATAGATTTATGGATTGTCCATTATCCAGTGAATAGTCCTATATACATACATATACAGTTCTCATTAACTGAGCTCAGTACATTAAAACAAGAGGAAGTTGGGAGAGAGAGTTGGTGATGGAGATCAGGGAGGAGCTGAAAAGGTGAAGTGGTAAAATATGATCAAAATATATTGGATACATATATGAAATTATCAAAGAATAAATAAAAATATTTTTAAAAGGAAGATAGCTTCTCTTTCATTTGAAAATGTAATAATTTTTTTAAATTTAGGTAAATTTTTTAATTTTCTAGGTAAACCTGACTGCATTTTATGATAAACTTGTATATGTATGTATTCACAGGCATATATGCACACATACACATATGTTTACACATGCTGATTTATGATCTTTAGCCACATACTGTTCTAAAGATGCCCCACTGTTCCTGTTCTCCTCCTTTACACAAGCAGTTCTTCCTGTTTGCAAAGGCTTTCCTCTTCTCAGCTCCTCTCTCTTTCAATCAAGAAGCAGCTTCGAGGGCACCTCCTTGGGGAATCCTTCCCAGACCCTCTAAGCCTGGCTTGATTTCCATTCTTTATTCTACCAGAACTCTGATCCCATTTTAACATGTGGTAAAGTTTTAAAAATTGAATTTCTCCCAAGAAATCACAACCCTCCAAGCCTGGCTTGGTGGAAACTTGTCAATGAAACAAATGTCATATTTCAGCTTGATGATTTTTGTACTTTATTTTGCTGCTTTCTATTTGAACCAATAAAAAGGACAAATAACTGAGACATACTAAACCAGTGGAGATGCCTTTATACGCCATACTACTTGGATTTCCATCTGTGTGGTTGTTACCTACTTTTAGGTCTGTACTTCAAGGATCTGAAAGAACTAGAAAAAAACTTCTAAGCCAATACATGCAATTGAGTACAAATAAGAATCAGGTATTCAGAACAAGGTGCTACCAGCTGGGGTAAGTCTAATGAAAACAAAAACAGACAGAGAAGAAATGGCTGAAGGGAAACAGATGCATAGTAGAAATTAGAATGGCAGAAGAAAAACACAAACCCTAATTGGGTGTCCATCTATAAAAACCTGTCTGCAGCAAAGTGACTAGGCAGGAAGTCTGCCTTGCTAAAGCCCAACATTTAGCAAGTTCTTACCCTCTGGCCTGGTGAGCCATCACGTCCTGGTGAACCAACACCTCCGGGGACACCCTAGGGAGGACAAAAACAGGAAAGAGTCAGCTTTACAGAAACAGCTCACCTCCCCCTAGACCAGACCACAGCTTCCAAGCAAAGCCAGTAGCATAAAAGGAAACCTCCTGGGACATAGGACTGAGACCCAGGATTTACTACTGAGGAATAGATGTCCCCACCCTCAATCAGTTTGGCTTTCACAAGGGTGAATGAATACAGGAAAATGTTGTTAATATAGACAGCCTGCCAAGGTCACAGCTGATGTCAGAAGCTTCATGTTTCTAACCCTGGCAAAAGATTAGCATCAAAAGTAATACCTGTGGTCCAGGAAGGCCAGCATCTCCTTTATCTCCTTTATCCCCCGGCATTCCCTGAGTATCCAAAAGTATACTGAGTTAGATTCACAGATGTACGTTCTTGGTCCCTAGACTCACCCAGACACTGTTACCAGAGAATTTTCAACAGTAAACTTCCTTTACACTATCAGCCATATGTCTCATTTCACTTCTCACATATGCTACACCATCTATGTAAACATTCCTGCAGAACTGAATGTTCATGTACAATAACAATTCCAATCCATAGTGTGCAGATGACCAAGTTGATAATGCTAACATGTGGCAGAGGCAGGGGGTGGGGGAGTGAAATATTTCAATGTTATTTATAGCTTCTTTGAAATCATATATATTTCAGTGAATTAAATGAAATTTCTTTTCAAAGATATTAAGTATTTCAAAATAACCATTTAATGCCCGCAATCTAAACTCATTGAACTATATTCTGTTGACAGTAGAAATAAGGAATTATATGATATCTTTTAATATTCTACATTCACAGTAGATACACATCAATAATGAATTGGTTTAACACTTGTTACCTTCTAGATTTTAAAAGTATAGTCAAGGGCTGCGGAGGGTAAGTTAGTGCCCCCCCTCACCCCCGCTAAGGAAGACTACCTGAGTTTGATCCCCAGGACCAATATTAAAAAAAAAAATCTGAGCATGGTATCATATGCTTGCAATCCTAACATTGGGGTGGGGCACTGGCCACAGGTGGGTCCCTGGGGCTCCCTGGCCAGGTAGCCTAGTGTATTCATTAAGTTTTAAGCCAATGAAGGCACTGTTCCACAAATCCAAGGTAGGTGACTCCTGAGGAGGACACCCAATAATGATCTCCTGCTTCTACTTACATACATACACACACCTGCATTCAATACACCCACAAAACATGTACCCGTGTGGACAGTGCATGAGTGCATGCTCACACACACGTGCCACACACATACATGCCACACAAACACACACAGAAATAACAATTTTACAAAAGAACTTAGACAAACAAGCAAAGGCTATCCACCTTGACCTACCATCCCCAGGTACAATATTGTGCAAATGCTTATTGCCATATGCCTGGTTTTTGAAAGACCATCATTACTGAGCAAGCCACTGACTGTGGAGCTAATGAATAGTCAGTCCTTGTGACTTTTCAAGTGGACTGAGACGCATTGGTAAGACACAGAATATAAAAGCTCACTCTTCATGTTCTCATGGAAAACAGATAACAATAAAGCCCATGGGAATATGTGCACCCAACTCACAGGCATGCCTTGAATGGACAGACCGCTAGGTCCTTGGGGTCCAGGAGGGCCCTGGGGTCCTGCAGGACCAGTTTCTCCCCGAGGTCCCTCTGGTCCCTAGAAGGCAAGAGGGAAAAATTACTCTAGAAGTTAGATCCTCTAGTACCCATAAGACTCCTGTATACAACACTTATTTCCTGATAAACTTCTAAGATATGAAGTGCTCAGTGGGTAGCAAGACACAAAGCTTCAGATAATTTACCTCCTGGGTAAAATGTCATCAGTAAGCTACAAGAATAAACACACCAGGGTTTCATCAACTTTATTTATTTTGTTTCTGCATGTAAGAATGCTGTGCCAATTATGTGAGAAAGTGGTCCGCCCACAACTGCCTAATACTTCCCAAAGGAGAATGCACTGCAAGACCACCCTCCTGGTCCAGGAAGGAAACTGGATGAGCAGCCCTTTCTCCTGAGAACGGGGAGACCCATTGTCCTTTTCCACCCCAAGGGTGCTTTGGCCTCTTTCTGAGAATGTTACACTAAGCATGCTTTCTCCCTGACCTCCCTACAGAACCATAGTCTGGTTCTTCTGCAGCCACCAATGACCCTGAGCTCAATTCTTCCTTTTTCCCAGGATCAGGAACCAGTAGCTCCCGTTTGTTTATGCTTTAAACAACTCAACAAGGAGCCCTAGAGTCAGAATATCCATTTATGACCAGTTTCTTCTTCCCCGTCAAATTTGGTGTCCTCAGCAAAAGCTATTGCTTTATTAAATTAAGATCTCCTGTGCCTGGCTAGTATCCTATTCTAGTGGGCATGCTACAGCTGTGCATATTAATGCAGTACCACATGGTACCACTTCTGCATGAATGCATGTGTGATATATTAATCGGTGATGAGAACATCTAGCACCGTGTGTGTGTGTGTGTGTGTGTGTGTGTGTGTGTGTGTGTGTGTGTGTGTGTAAACATTAAGACTCCTTCCTTCTAGCTTCTTTGAAATAGAGAATATGTTACTGTTGCCTATGGAACCTAGTAAGCAGTGGACTATTAGAAAGTATTTCCCCTATAACTTCATACATAATGGCCAATTTTGCCTCATTCTTTATGAGCCTTGAGTAACCAGTTTTGCTCATAATTTTCACAATTTTTAAGATTCTACATATACATAAAAATCACTCGTGATTTTCTCTCCCTGGTTTATTTAACACATTTTATAAGGTCCACCCATGTGGTCACAAATGACCAAATTTGACATTCTTATGCAGCTCAATAGTATTCCTTCCTGTGCAGGCATCACCTTTTCTTACCAATTCATCTTTTGGTGGATAATTGGGCTGTTCTGCTTATTATCTATAGTGAGTTCTGTTGCAATAAACACAAAAGCAGAGATGTCTCTTCAAAATACTGATTTCTTTTGTATGTATAATTTGGGTGTGTAATTTGTAAATTATCCCAAATATAAAGCAAATAGACTAGAAGAGACCAGTGACCATTGCTTTGTGATGCAAATTCTTATCGTCTAATTGGTGCAATGAAATGAGCAGACTCTGAGAATTTCCCTACAGAAGGTAGAGTTTATCTGTTCTCATATCATACACAAAGATGGCAAGGTGGCATCTCTATGTCACATTTGGACAACTCTGTTGTTCAAATCTACTGTATACCAGTACCCTTTGTTTATCAAAATTGCCAAGCAGAAATAACCATGCTACAACAATCCTTTGGGAATAAGTAGTCAGAGAAAATGAGTTACTTTAGGGTCACCAAATATCTGAATTAATTCATATTCGTCATGAGAACCACTGCCCACTGAGAATGTTGGAAAAATAATGGAGTCCTGCTAAGTGAGGCCCTGAGAGGCAGAATCCAAGAAGCACAGGAGCTCCTGGGCTCCATGGGTGACCCAGAGAAAAGGCCAGAGCATCCTTGTTGAGAGGAGGCACTCAACCCTGACCTTTCTTACAGCATGAGATGGAGTCAGGTAAGGAACAGCAAGCCCATCCAGAAAATGATATGGGTCAAATCACAAAGGATACATCCCATGCCGTTAGGTTAGATAACATATGATTATCTTCAGCTTGTCCTGTCATTCATCATCTGTTTCAAATTGTAAAGTAAAACTCATTTTTTAGTGTAATGCTCTCTGCTATATGAATATGTATTATGTAAATCTAATGCATCCAAAGTACTGAATCAGTTAGACAGGTGATGTGGAAAAGGTGAAGATTAATGTCACAGGACTGAGATAGAGAATCAAGTGAGAAAGGATCTTGATGGCTGGAGAGATGGCTTGGGGGTTAAGAGCACTGGCTGCTCTTCCAGAAGACCTGCTTTCCAGGCACTGCACACACAAGTGGTGTTCAGACATACATTCAAAACACCCATACACATAAAACAAATCTTTATGAAAGGAAGGGCCATGAATATCATGCCAACAATAGCCAGACTATGGTCCATGACTGTAATTTTGAAACAAGCATAAATACAGCATAGACTCTCAGGAAATTAATCTGAAAGCAGATGTGTAGAATCCTTCAGAAAGGCAAGGCACTGGAGATAGGAGATCAGTTAAAGATTTTCCAGAATCCAAAGGGAAGGAAGGGGATGAGGCCTGAACTCAATTAGTAACTGGGCTTCTGCCAGTCCTTAGGATGCCTTTGTGCAAAGGAGAAAAATATGTGTTTTGATGTGGGTTGGCATAGCCTGGTCATTTTGGCTGGCCGATGCCTCTTCAGTGCATGACCTGGAGCATTATACTTGGTGGCATTTGTACTGAGTATAGAAAGCAAAGCTAGGCATATGATTATATATAGTGCAAAATAGGAGAAGAAATCTAAACTGTAGGAAATTCCCTAGAAAGGACCGGGGCTAAATGGTAATTGCATGATTCTGCTTAAGACACATTTCTGTTACAGATGAAAAATGAGAAGCATGTACCTATGAGAGCTACCTTGCAGACAAAGCCACACAGAACACCAGCATTCTTGTCTGTCCCAAAAGTCTATCACTTGACTGAGTTATTAAATACTTGTTTGGGTTAAAAAACACATCTTCACTATAAGTAATAATTGTTAGACATGAGTGTTGCAAACACGTAAGATGCTGTAACAAGAGTAAATAAAGTCACATTGAACTCCAAGTTTTGCCTACTTGAGACAAAGAGAGAGGATGTTACCTTCGGACCCTGTTCACCTTGTTGGCCTTTTGGTCCTCGGAGTCCTGGACCACCCTGGCAAACAGATGTTAAGTATTAGCTCAAAGTCAAATCTCCAAGCTGCATACTTTCTTCATCTTTCTTCATAATATGGGATTAGGTCATTGCTATTTTATATGAAGCCCACACATTGTGTACTAGTAAACGTTCATCATAATCTTCAGCTGGAAACTCCCCACCCAGTTCTGGCCCTTCCTGTAAAGCATTTGAGAGCCTCAGAAAATCTCTCATTCAGGTCCTTTTAAGCCTGAAATATACTTACAGGACTTGTTTATTTAGAGCTTATATAGTGCTGGTTTTAGCCACATACAAAAAGGATAAAATACTCAATTGAAATAGAATTATGTGTTTTATATCAAAACTTCATAAAAAGCCAATGAAAAAGCCACAATTCAACTCTATTTATTTACACAGAAATAAAAATAATTTAGTGTTTTTGAAACTACAATAATTTGTATTTCTTCCCAAGATGCTCTGGCATATTGATATAACAACTGTAGTATTCTTAGTGGCAGTTGTCTTTATTAGACATATTTATGTGCTATGAAATAAGTATGTGAATATATCCTTTATGTATTTGTTCATGTTTGTAAACACACATCTAAATACATATGCGTGCATCCTCTGAATGTTTTAATTGAACAGTGCATTTAAATATATATTTGTTAAAGCAAATTTAGAATTGAAAAAACAGAAAAGCATATTGTTAAAAATACTATATCACCTTAAAAAATAATATGGTATAGATGACATTACCCAATTTACTTAGGTTTTGCCCTTATTGAAGGTTGTAGAGCAAAAGCATGGTCTATGATAAATGGGGAGGTGAGTGGTGTAAGCACAGGCCATGAGACACCAGACAGTTTTCCTTCACTTGTGCAAAAGGACTGAAGATCATTGAAAGTGAGCTAATGTTCTCCCTATGTAATTCCAATTGCCATGAGGCATGCAGGTCGACTTGAAAATAAACCAACAGTATCAAGAGGACACATACAACATCTTACATGGAGTGGGCGGCAGGAGGATATGCCAGTCCTTTATGTGTAAGCAGAGGCCCAGTGATGGGGCTCATACTGAAGATTAACCACGGTGGCATAAAGGGAGGATTTTGTGCATAAAGCAATGGGAGGCAGGTGGCATGCTAGGAAGAAGGTCATCTTGTAGATGTGTCAAAGTTTAATTTAGGATTAAGTGTGTGCCAGCCCTTTAGTCCAGTAGGCAGCACACCTTAGACCCAAAAGGAATGGTGTTAACGCTCTTGAAGAACATTCAAGGCTGAGCTATCAGGACTTACTGGGGGGCCAGCTGGTCCTAGAGCCACTTCATTGGTTTCCGAGCAAGAGCAGGATCGTGGAAGGTCTGGGCAGGACTCTTCATCCCGCTGAGGAGAAAAACAAAACAAAACAAAAATGTAATTGTTAACAAGACAGTCTACGTAAGCTTTACTGACTTTAAGAAAATACTTTAGAAGATGTTTTAAGATTTTAGGTGAACATTATGCTATCAGGTTCCCAAAGTACAAGATCTCTTCTGAAGGAGACAGCGTGGCTGCATATGGAACATCAATTATCACAGCCTTAGAGGGATTTGCTGAAACTAGCTTAAAATCCAAGTGAAGAAACAGTCAGGAGAGAGTGGAGAATGTTTTTGGTTTCTACTTAATTCATCTAGAACAGCAATGGTCTTTGAACTAAAGGTCCTAAGCACTTTCCTTGGGCTGCACTGTCTTTCTGTTTTAAGAGATAAAAGAAAACTTGTTGAAAGGCTCAGTCAAAACTACTGCATATGGATTAAACCAAAGAATTAAGACTGCCTAAACACATCTATGTCTTGTGACAATTCTATCAGTTCCTGTCACTGAAACCAAGAAAACACAATGGGTAGGGCTCCTTTTTTCTCTTCTTTTGGGATTTTTACTGACATGAGATGTTAGAAAATGATTGGTAATGCTAAGCTGACTAAATCCAAGGGAGTTTCCCGAATGCAGAGCGACGCAGAGTGCCTGGTAACAACTTTGTGCAATTGTTAAATATCCCATCTGGAACAGAGGCCAAAACGACCTCAGCATTGATGTATGAAACTATAGGACTTCACAGAGCCATTCAGTCCTCTTGAGTAGATGAGAAGGTCATTATGTAAGACCTCACAGGATAGTGAGGTTAGATAAAACAGGGCCAGACAACAGATCACCAAGATGAAAGTAAATGAGTCTCTGAAATATTCAAAACAAAACCCTCAAAATGGTTAAACAAATGACCTAGACTCCTTTCGTGGCCTTTTCTTTCGATGGTGGGTAATCAGGAAAGATTTCCATTCATATCTCCTGCTGACACAACCTCATCTGTTCTAATACTGGGTCAGCTAAATTAAAACATAAATTTAAGTATTCCTAAAGATTGCCCAAATGAATTTGGCACCAGGCATCCCTATTTCAAGACCCAGCAGTGGGTTCGCCATTGTTGATGATCTGTCTTCGTGGGACATAATTTATAAGCCTTTGGTGAATAATGCAAGGAGAAAAGTAATTAAAGAGCCTGGATCCTTCCTAGAATTGATGACCAAATTTTTGCTAGATACACCGTGAGATATTCTGTTTCCTTTTGCATTGCTCAACCTATCTACCCTTAAGTGCAACAGTAAGATCCCTTGTTTAATTTGGGACGGTTTAGAAACTTATTTTGATGAAGACAGAATGAGTTACTTGCTCCCTCAAACAGGATCCCAGGAATTTACTGCCTGCAGTAACTGTTAATCTGGTTCTAAAATCAAAACCTCTAGACTTCATGAGAACTTGACTATGCTCATTATCTGGGTTTAATTATTAAGGCATGCCAACATCCATTCACAGCAGAGCCTCCTCTTCCAGCTTGCTTTCTATGAGGATTCTGGGAGCTATGAATCTCCTTTTGTGTCTGTACATAGACATGTAGATACGGCTTTACGAGAAAATAATGGGAAATGCTTACCTTTCTGGTGGTGTCATACAGATTATGACTACAGTTCCAAATTTGTATGGCATGAAAACCCGAGGCAATCTATTAAATTTGGATTGCTACTGTGAAATGTTTTAAAAATTCAATGAAAATACTTGAAAATTCAAGTCTGTATTCATACTGTGAATGTTTTAAAAATTCAGTGAAAGCACTTGCCATCTGCTGAACTTCATGTGAATAATGACCCCAAGATAGTTCAGAGCTTCATTCTGGGCATGGCCATGCTACCTTGGAATCCTAGAACTTGGCACGTAAAGGCAGGAGGGTCAAAGTTCAAGGTCACCCTTGTTCTAGATTCATCTCTGCTGCTATCATGAAAACACTCTGGAAAAACCAACTTCGGAGAGGAAAGTGTCTGTTTCAGTTGGACTTGGAAGTCAGAGCAGGAACCTGACACAGAAGCCACAAAAGAACTCTGACCACTGGCTCATTCACCAGCTCCTGCTTAGCACATTTTTTAAAACAGTTAAGGCCTGGGGCCTAGAGTGAGCTTCCTTCTCCCACAATTAATAGTCAAGGCTGTGCCCTATAAACATGCCCACAGGCTATGCTAAAGAGGATAATTCCTCTCTCGTGTGACTCTAGGCTGTGTCAAGATGACAGTCAAAAGTAAATAGGACACTGGGCTAGATAGTTGGTTTAAGTTCAATGTTGATGACATGATCTCACAGAACAAAACATACAAACAAAAGCACTCTACAGTGTCAACAACATATTTTGACAAATCTTTTTGATGTTCTATCTTTCCAGACCTATGTTTCAGTAGTTGTTATGATAAAAAGAAATACGATAGAGTAAATCAGTTTGTAAAAGGAAGTGAGGACCAGGCATAGTCTGATCTCAAGATGGGGCAACACTGCCACACTCAATAGGTATACACTTCTCAAACACAACTACCATCTTTTCTTTTCAGTGCCTGCTATGGCTACTGTGTCGTTAGGATAAGCAAGAGGCTTACAGCTAAACACTTCGTAAATGTGACTGAAGTATTTCCTTTGACCTGGGAAGCTTTGGAAAGCAGGAGGTTCAGAGGCACCTGGAGTGTGTGGCAACAGTATCTGTGGTACACAGTGCAAACCACGTGGGATTATACGTGATGGTCTCATTGGTTTCCTCTACTCTGTCTCTTTTTTAAACCTTCCTGACTTTAATTATCCTCACAAAAGGAACTGCTTATGGTATGAATACTAAGAAACTGGTTCTCATTTGCAAAGAAAAGATAGATTTTACTGGTCGATAGAGGTGAAAGGATTCTTACCAGACCCGGAAGTTCGCAGCATCTGTCTTTACTGGCCCATGAAGTAGAGCAAACGATATCAAACATTTGTAACTGGAACTGATTCAGAAAGATAATGATCATTCAGTAAGGACGATAGAGATAAAGTGTGTTCATAGTTATAAGTATTTCACCAGAGATAAGATATATAAATATAATATAAAATAAGATAATATAACATAAGATATAATATAATAAATATAAGATTAAAATATATTTTTAGCATAATATTCCAGTAAATAAATTTTAAAATAAACCCAAGCTAATTTTGTTCCTGGAACAGAGAATGATCACATATTCTGTCTACACTTGTTCCACCTGCTGTCTAAATCCTCTTCGCATCATTTCTTCCCCTTCTCAGATCCATCTACAATAACCTTAGATCTGGGGGGCAAAGTCCTCCTTGGAAGCCCCTTATACCTCCTCCCAAATGCCCCATAGTCATAAAGAGCTCTAGATGCCCTTCACAGATCACATCTCACCTACTATTCCATCATCTGTATTATCATACCCTTCAATTCTTCAAGGTCAGGGGAACAGCTCATCTCTGAGTCATTTAGCCTAGCAGCTAACGCATAATAAACACACAGGAAGTCTGAAGAATAAACTTAGTTCATTCCTCTGTGCCATCATTTTCACTATAAGCAAGATATTGTGTAGACTTTTCTGAGACAATAATAATAACAGAAAACAAAACAGTCCTGTGCTAGGAAAACTTATAGGGAATGGGAGACTCCTAAATAAATATTGTGTTCAATGAGGTGCTAGGAGAGATTCATAAGGAGTACTATAAACTTTGTGTATTTTTATTTAAGCAACTTGTCACACTGTAAACACTTAGCCCTATTTCATTTACATATGTTGATAATAACTCAAGACATGAGGTGAAATATGTAGAAATATCTTTATAACATTAATGGAGGCTAACACTAACTTAATCACCTAATTATTTCTACTTATTTCTTTCTGTATCATTTTTGAAATATTGAGGTATGGCATCAATAAAATAACTGGGAAGATAATAATGGTTTTGTTTTAATCTACAACTTTCCTCCAGCAAGTAATGCTTTCAATAAGGACCTTAAATATGTAGGCCAAAGGATGTTACTCATCCTTGGCCCTGAGCCCTCAGGGCGAAATGACAGTGCTTACATTGCTAGCTCTATTGAAAGAGGCTAACAGAAGTTCCAGGAATATCTCTAAAAAGCCACTTCTAACAGAAAAAAAAATGAAATCAGGTTTTTTGTTCTCATGCTCAAGAATAACTGTGTGCATTATTGGAATGTTTTACCAGTAAACAGAAAAAACTTGAGTTTTAAAAACAGACTCATTATTCAAAACATCTTACTTTTTTGAAATTATCATAGCAATGTATTATTTGCCAAAATGTCAGCAGAACACATAGCTTACCACCACCAACCCTGGATATTTTAGCATCCAGGCCACAAAGATAGATATATAGGCCAAAACAGGGAAGCCATACAACAAAATAATGATCAATTTAAAAACTTAGAAATGAGAACATTTCCAAAAAGGGCACTAGAGCAGACTTTTGTAAATATAAATAGCAAGAAAGAGTTCAGATAGCACAAAGACTGGAACCCATGGAGCCAGGCTTCTGGGACACGAGTCCTGAGTCCAGCCTTAGTGAACTGAGTTATTTTGAAGAAATTAGTTCCTGTTTTGAACTCTCTTTCTTCTCATCTGTGAAAGTGTGTGCCAACATAGTTGAACACCCATACTCTGAATGTATGAGGCTTTCTGACTGTTGAAATGATGCCAAACACTTCTCTATCTGGCTTTGCTGGGTGGGTTGCATGTAAAGTGCAGACCCATTAAAGACATCTAAAGTTCCTGTTGAATGTGTATAAAAGGTATATGCAAAACATAAATACATCTAGTGTCTAGTCTTGGATTCCATCTTCAAGATTTCTCATTGTGTATACTTGAATATTCCAAACTCTATAGTTCCAAGTATTTCAGATAAGAGATACTCAATTCTATTAGCTATTCTGTTTGTTGTGAAGACCAGATGAGTTAATATGGAGAGAGTACTAGAACGGCATCTGAAACACACCTGCAGTAAAGAGTAACTATCCTTTTAGAGTTCAATGTACAACTTACTTCTAAAGCTTATAAGCCAGTGATGTAGATTCAAAGCAGAAGAGTGGTAAGGGAAGATACAGAATAGTTTTCTTCTAAATTTTATTATTTACTTTTAGTGATTTGGAAAAAAATCTTAACAAAAAGGCAATATTAAACAACATGTTTCAAAACTCTGCTCTGTGCTGGCCATTATTCTAAGCACTTTATGTCTAACATTTTTTTTTCTGAGATATCACTATGTTCCACAGTGATGGTCAGATCCATTCTGTAATCCAGGTCTGTAGAACCCGAAACAGTTTAGTCTGGGTAACTGAAGAGCATCATGAAAGTTCAATTCCAGCTGAGATTTAAACAGCCCAACCAATGTGTGGTCTAAACCTGTGAGGTTTATTTAGTAATAAATGTGTCTTTGAGTTAAATGCTTAAAATGAAGATATCCCAGGCTGATTTTATAATGTTACTCCACTTGAAAACATTTATTCAATGGGTCTTATTATGAATAACATCACCTGGAGTCAGCTAATGTCTGGAAATCATTCATCCATTAAAAAATTTAGCATTCCTGGATAAAACCTTCATGTTAAAATACTTTAGTGAATGGAAAGATTTACTTAAAGCAAAAACCCTTCACCACCTCTAGTACGCATCAAGCCTTCTTGAAGTTTCTCCAATAAACACTCAACACTCAGCCACCTATTGCTGCATAATGTCTACATATAAACTTTTGCCTAGCCCTCTGGCCTGTGGAGTGATTAAGATTTGTATGAGCTCAGTTTATCTGCTGAAGGGATCAAACATCCACTAAATATTTGATGAAGCCAGTACTATCATGTGAAGAATGCTACTATGTGGAATAACTTTTCTTTCACAATTTAGATGAGATCTGCAGATTGTTCTTTGAGGACACCAAATTAATTCATGGTTGTTTGTATTTGTGATAGCTTATATTCCTTAGTTGTCCTGAGGACCTCTTTCCCAAGGCACATTTCTACAGATGGATTGAAAACCAGCAATAACAAAATAAGAAAAGGCTTCTGGCTTTTGCTCCAAAAGCAATGGCATATGTAGCTGTACAACTTCCACAGTAGATAACATAAAGATGTTATATCAAAGCATTTAGTACATGAGTGTCTTGGAATGCAAAACAACATAGTTCAAAAGAAGGCATAGCTCAGGCAGTTAATACAAGAGACAGTCTCCTACTTAACCAAAACATATAAAAGACAGATTTTTTCTTATTTTTTATTAGATATTTTCTTCATTTACATTTCAAATGCTATCCCAAAAGTTCCTTATACCCTCCCCCTGCCCTACTCCCCTACACACCCACTCCCACTTCTTGGCCCTGGTGTTCCCCTGTACTGAGGCATATAAAGTTTGCAAGACCAAGGGGCCTCTCTTCCCAATGATGGCTGACTAGGCCATCTTCTGTTATATATGCAGCTAGAGTCACGCGCTCTGGGGTTACTGATTAGTTCATATTGTTGTTCCACCTATAGGGTTGCAGACCCCTTCAGCTCCTTGGGTACTTTCTCTAGCTCATCCCTTGGGGGCCCTGTGTTCCATCCTATAGATGACTATGAGTATCCACTTCTGTATTTGCCAAGCACTTACATAGCCTCTCTCGAGATAACTATATCAGGGTCCTTTCAGCAAAATCTTACTGGCATATGCAATAGTGTCTGGGTTTGGTGGTTGATTATGGGATGGATCCCTGGGAGGGGTAGTCTCTGGATGGTCCATCCTTTCGTCTTAGCTCCAAACTTTTAAAAGACAGATTTTTAAGACACAAGAAAGGACATGTAACCTTCCACATTTACACTGTGTAATTTCTCTAACTGGAATCCTCAGCCAATAGCAAATGCTCACTTTTCATCACTGGACATTTTTGTCCGGGTGTAGCTGAAAAGGCAAGTCATTTGGGGTCAAATGTTAGCAAGAAAATAAGATTAAAATATTTTCAGCACTTGAGTCATTTTGATCTCTGAATGGGAGTTTCAAAGTTCTCTTGGCTCCCCTCTCCACTCAGTACCAGATCTTCTCCTCCAACTTTTTTCTGAAATAATATAAGTACATTCATGAACTTATACAAATCAAAAGCTTTCTGTATATAAGAAGATCTCATAGAAAGAGTTGCAGAGACCTAGGCCACCTTCCATTTCTCACCAGGTGTCCAACTTCTCATTGACTTCATCAACAAAGCAAGAAGTACTTTGCCATGGTAGAGTTCCAAGCTAGGGCTTGCTTTTACGTTATTAAATTTTAGGAAACACTTGAGCATTCTGATTAAATTCAGAAATGGTAGTTAACAATCATCGTGCTTGTTGGTAGAATAAATGCTTATGTGTAGAAATATTTTGAGAATAAGATTTGACCACAGTTATTTACAAGATTATAACTGAAATAGTGAGTCCTTGAAGCTGTGGAAGAAGAGATGGACACAAGGCCTTTGGATCAGACCTGCTGTCTTAAGGTGGACAGGGTCCAGTAGAAGATCGCACTGCAATAAAAGCCAGACAGTCCAGGGGAGGTCAGAGTTCACATCTCAACTTCCTCATTGTTTTTTTAATTTTTTTTTTTTGAAATGAGAGCTCTCACTAATTCAAAGCTAAATTTTAGCATCAATTAAGTAAAGACAATATGAATATCTCTTCTTATGGTTTTAGAATATTAAATTGATATTTCATAGGAATACACATTCCATAGACCACAGCAGGCATATGAACTAGCAACTGTTTTGATTTAAGGATTTAAAGAAGCAACACATAGAAAAATTCCTTTCAAAAATTTACCACTTGTTTCTTAAGATCAGGGTTTTGTTTTGTTTTTTACTTCTTTATATATTTCAAGTATTAGCCTTGAAATATATAAAGGGTAGTTGGTAAAAATCTTCTCACACTCTGTAGCCTGTCACTTTGTTCAAATAATGGTTTCCTTATAACTTATGATTTTATTTTGTTTTAATTTTTCTCTCTCTTGTGTGTGTGCATGTGCATGTGTGTGTGTGTGTGTGCATTTACATGTGCACGTGTGTGTGCATGTGTCTGTGTGTGTGTGTATTTGTGTGTGCCCACACTCATGAGCAGGAGTATACACTTATATGTGTTTCTTGAGTATTTGACTTTTTTTTTCTGTTTGTTTTCTGGTTTGTCTTATCCGGGTTTGGTTTTCTTTACTTATTTTATTTTTGATATTTTTGAATTTTAATGTGTAGGAGAAAGAGAGGGTGAGGATATGGGTCGGTAGAGAAGTAGGGGTGATCTCAGGGGAGATTGGGATAGGGACAACTGTGATCAGAATATATGGTATGAAGAGAAGCCTGCTTTCAATAGAGAGAAAGGTTAACATTTGGCTATTAAAGAGTCATCAGCTAGTCTACTGCTGAATTCTACACCAAAACCTTTACTCAGTGAATAGAATTATAGGTGGCTCCTATAATTTTGTTTCTTGACATATTTCTCTCTTATTTCAATAGCAGGAGGCTGAGTAAATGCCAAATAAATAACTGCCTCAGTGTTAGATTCCAAAAGGAGAAAAGGCACTTTAAGAAATGTAGTTCTGTTCCAGAAGCTGAAGGTTTTTCTAGAATCATCAGAAAAAAGGGAAGGAAGGAAGGAAGGAAGGAAGGAAGGAAGGAAGGAAGGAAGGAAGGAAGGAAGGAAGGAAGGAAGGAAGGAAGGAAGGAAATAAGAAAGGTAACAAACTTCTTACGAAGAAAGACTGGAAAGGCTATTCAGTTACTTTTCTTTACACATATGTTTTGACAGCTAAGTTAAGCCTGCGCATTAGTTTAGTCTCCCTGGGGAAAGCCACCACCTGCAGAATCTTGCATTTCTGAGCATGAGCTGTTTTTATTAAGAATATAAGCAGTTTCTATACAGTAGTTATTATAACCCTAAATCCTCTTTCCTTCACTCAACTATGGCTTGAAAGGATACATTGTCTTTTAAAGGGGAATCCTTAGAATCTTCCAATATTTTGAATTAATGTTAGATTTGTAGGTGAGCTACTCTTATAATTATTCCTCATGTAGTTATCTAGACTGTGCTGTTATACATACCCTTCTGCTGGTTACAGAAGAAGACCAACACTGAGCTGAATACTTTCTGAAACTGAAATTGAAAGGCTAGGACTTTTCTCTCATATGGCATTAATATCACAGCAACACCCCCAAAAGGAGGAGTGATTGACTACTCAATTGCATTTTTAAGCTCTAACCTAATATTATCCATTTCAGCATAAGCAAATTCTTCAGTAAGTGGGAAAACTAAAAATCTGTTTCGGAGTCCTTCACAGACTTCTAGATTAGAAGAGAAGCTATGGCTTTTTTTCCCTAGTAGCCTTACAAAGAACTCTTTAGTTACTGACATCTATAAATTCCCCCTTTGTCTCCTACTGGCTGCAAGTTGCCACAAAGGGCCCTCTGTTTAACTAACTGCATTGTAGTTGGTGTCGAAAGCAAAAAATTACCATCAGTATACCTGAAACATATAGGCACATTTAGGTGTACAAATAAATTTTTTGATATTTTATTGGTTATGTATATGGAGTACATAATTACCTCTGATGTAATTTGAAACACATAATTACCTCTGATGTAATTTAAAGTTATAACTATAAAATACAAATAGGGGAGGATAGGAGATATATTAAGAGATTATAGTCAATGACACATATGGAGTCTACTAAAGGTAACACTGTTTAAAGAAATAAATTATGCAAATCAAGTAGTCTGAGGCTAGCATGTAGCTCATTCAGAGCTCCTTGCTCGATATTCGCAAGGTCCTAGGCTCAGGACCACAAGCAAACTCTATGTATGAGAACTAGTCCATTTCTATTTACATTCTAGCAAGGGTTCTTGGGCACTTATTCTGCTTGTAGAAATATGTCAGAAACTGTGATGATGTTTTTAAAAGAAGCAAATGCTGTTGTTATTAAATTGGGGGATTTATATTGTCTAGGGAGGTAAAATATGAATAAATGAAAAAAAGATGTGGCTGTTAATAATCAAGTTGCAAATGAGTATTTAGTTGTCTGTTAAGTGTAAGGTGGAGGATGAAAAACACATTGTTTTGAAATTTTTCTTTTGTGCAGTGACGTAGTTGCTCATCTTTGAGTATTACTGTCAGGGACATTAGATGTACAATGCTTAAAGTTAAGAAAGTCATGGTAGTACTAAGTGATTTGGGCCTAGAGTTGCCCTCTCTTATAAATGGGCCCATCTAGTCATCCTCACACTGGCTGATACATCGTAGCCTTAGTTTGCTAAATCTATGTTTTTACAATCTCTCGAGCACAGATTCCAGTGTTATGTCGAGGAGAAGTGTACATTGGAATAGTCAGTCTTTTTAAAACTAACATGTTCCTAGCTTTAGGCCAACTCACTGAATACTGCTAATGAGCTGTGAACACTCCATGTTAAAACAAAACCCTGGAGCCACTGGAACTATTTTTTTGTGGGGAGGGAGTGAAAGGAACGTGATTCTATGGCAATTAAAAGTCTCCTAGACTTCAATTCTATTTTAATGATGTAAAAACTAGTTTATAAAGATCTTTACCTGAATAAAAGGGCTACTGATGGCATAAAATAGTTTTAAAATCTACAAACCTTACCCAAATTAGAAGCATATGCCACTGTTCTAGGTAGAGGTTTGAATTCCAATTAAAAAAAAAAAAAACCTATGACACAAAAAAGCTGCAGAATATTATAATATTCAAATCTTCAAATGCACTTAGATAATTAACTAGCCTAGTACCTGAAGCATCCTCTTTATCATATAAAGAAGGCTACTGCCTTGAGCATCCATATTTGCTTAGAGTCACCATCTATCATCTATCTGTCAATCATCTATCACCTGTCAACTATCACTTGTCATTTATAAATCTATCTATCTATCTATCTATCTATCTATCTATCTATCTATCTATCTATCTATGCATTTATTCATCCATTCATCTCTTTAATAGTGAGATATGTTCTTCTAGCTGGGCTGCCTTGTCTGGCCTCAGTGGGAGAGGATGTACCTAGCCCCACAGGGACTTGATGCACAGGGGCAGGAATTCCCAGGGGCCCCTCACCCACTCAGAGGAGAAGGTGAGGAGGAACAGGAAGGGTTGTGGGAGGGGGTGACCAGGAGGTGGGCAGCGAGCAAGTGGGAAGTAAATAAAAAATTTCTACTCTGTCATTAAAGAGCAATAAACATTAAAAGAAAAGCTGAAAGGAGAAAGAAGAAGAAAGAAAGAATGGAAGGAAGGGAGGGAGGGAGAGAGGGAGGGAGGGAGAAAACAGCTAAATAAATAAATACTAAAGGAATTTTCCCTGTAACAGACACACAGTTCCACGCCCTTGTCTACTTACTGGTGCAGAGTTTCCATTTGGTCCTCTTGATCTGACCATTCTCCCTAGTACTTCCACACCATCCGATGTGATGTTGGCTGATGCATTTATTGCCTTCTGACCAACTTCCTTACAGTCAACGACCACTTTGGCCAGAGTCTTGCTGACAACAACGTGGAGCTAGATAACATAAAAGATGCTTTAGGACATCCTCTGCAGGGAGAATTAGAAACTTATCTGTGCAACTGTCTGGCTCACAGTTAAGTAGTACAGAGAAGGAAGAGTATTCTGTCTCTAAGGACTTCGCTATGCACCTTTTCCATGACATTCTTGACATTCAAGAATCATTCCTCCAGCTATTTCACCTTGACATACTTTAAAAGAGCCACTCTTTATAAGAGATTTTAGTTTAGCTTTCTTGATGTTTAAGTTAGCACACAAAGTATTGTGTGTTATTATGAATGTGTCATTACAGTAAGTTCTAATTTGTTCACTTCCCCCACTTCCCATCTCCGGTGCAGCTGGAAGCAGTCCTGACAGTGAAGGACATTTTCTTAAGGGAGGGGAAGGGTAGCAATAAATACAAGGGAGAAATCCTTCGGCTTAATGGCTGGTGTGGTTTCCTCAGACTATACTCTCAAGGACATGAAGAGCACTATTTCAGGAGGCACAGGTTCTTTGTGAGGATATGGAAAACCCAGATGCTTTAAGTAACTATTAAGGGTAGGTTTGTTGTGAATAAACCAGGTAACCACACTCTAACCAAGTTCTGACATAGAAATCGATTGGCCTTCTACACATTTTGAATTGGGATTAGTTTTGCTTCATGAATTCTAAATTATCTGTGGCAGACTAGTGAAAGGAAAACAAATCCATATTCCAATAATGATTTCACTCACCAAGAAAGGTAACCATGGCAACACTTCAAAGAGTATTGGATGATGTGAATCAAGGCTGTAAAAACTAAGCCAGCTAACACCATGTTCAAATCATGAGCTGACTTTGTCAGTAACTTAACATCTTTTATATTAATATAGTTGTATTTTCCTGGTTATATTCAACTGTCCCATGGTTGTATGAAAGATTAAAGAAATCAAGTAGACTTCTACCTATTTTTATTGAATATTTTGTTTAAGTTACATCAGGATAAAATCAATTCCAGTCAGTAGAGCAATTCATTAGAATTTTTTCCTCTCAGAAAGAAGCTAACCATTGCTTAAACATTCTTAGGAAAACCACCTTGCTGGCTTCTGTTAACACTAACATTTACAAAGAGTAGAAATTGACTTCTGTATGTTCTTGGGAGATTGTTCTCATGTTTAAAACAATACTGTGCTTTATAAAAGACTTTGATACATTTTCAAAAATATTTTGCTTCTTTGGATACATACACAAGTGGTTATTCCACTTATATGATTACTAACATTTTGGGATTATGTTTTATATCCAAAACATAAAGGAGCCAACTAATAATCACTAAAGAATAAAGATAATTACTCAATTGTAATGCTTTGAGCAAATCAAATCTGATCAGAGTGAATCCACCATTAGTTGTATGCTGGGTCAGTTTATTTTGTCTCTTGTTTGGCTTTACTAACACATAAACTAGAAGAAATTATTTCTTTCTACAGCTTTTAAACTTTGATAGATTTACACATTCAAAGCCAATCATTAGCAAACCTCAGTTCTAGCTCCTTAAGTCCTGGTCAGGTAAACAAAGCTTTATACTACCAAGGAGGACACATGAAGAGTTCCTTGACGTGAGAACACAAGCTCATGCCCAAGCCGGAGGCTGTGATGACAATTCTTTTTGACACAAATGACATTGTAAAGGCTTCACATCTCCCCTACAGTGTTCCCTGCTGCTTTGCAATTTGCTCTACACAACCAAGAAGAGTCACCCATGATTCTAGTGAAATTCAAAGAGGTGTCAATAGAACTTTTAATTAGTAAACCTTCAGTTGTAAACCCCTACCCCCAACACACACACACACACTTCTCATATAGGTATGTAATCCTATTCAACAAGAAAAAGTTAAGTTTTCATATATAATTATTTTTAATTATACGATATGCAGTAAAGATGCAAAAAAAAATAAATAGAAAGCTCCAATTGGCCAGGAAGAGCAACAATCCTCTGTGTGTGTGTGTGTGTGTGTGTGTGTGTGTGTGTGTGTGTGTGTTCCCTTGCATGCATGTGTACATATATATGTACAATAGTTTGTGTAGAGGTCAGAGAACAACTTTGTGCTTTGTGGAGTCAGTTCCACAAAGTCTCTTTCCATCCTTCACATGGGTCCCACGGACCAAACTCAGATCATTAAGCCTTCAATACCTGGTGCTAAGTGCACTTATGCACTAAGCTATGTCACTATCCCAACCAGATACCTTTAGCATATTACACATTATGTGTTGTATTATGTAATGTGGCAAATGAGCACTAGTTGCTTAGCAATGTGGTGCTTTCTCCTCAAAGGGGAAATCTGGACCAAATCTGTCAATATATCTCATGAGAACCTGCTAGGAATCATAGGTCAGTGTCTCATCTCAGAACTACTCACTCAGTATCTTGGGTGTCATTATCAAGTCTTAAAGGAAGTAATTCTTACTCCAGCTAAACTCTGAAAGCCAAAGCTTCATGAAGTTTAAGAAATACATTTCTGAGCTGAATGTAGTGGAGAATGTCTTTAATCCCAGCACTTGGGAGGTAGAGACTGATGGATCTCTATGAGTTTGAGGCCAGCCCAGTCTACAAAGTGAGTTCCAGGACATCCAGAGCAATGTAGAAAGAACTAGTCTTAAGAAACAAAACAGCCACTCCCCAGCCTACCCCACCCACCCCCACACACATATGCATTTCTGTTACTTCTCTTCATGACAGATAACAGAACTGATAATTTCATATGTGAAGCCTCGCTCACCTTGTGAAAGCTTCCATAGAACATTTTCCTGATGTCAGGTCCTTCAAAAGTGACAGTTTGAAAATCTCCAGTATAGTCATAGTTGAAATACGTTAGAGTTTTCCCACCATCTAGTCAAATAAAGAAAAAATTTTAAAGGTGAATAACTTTTTCCTAAAATGCAGCTTGACAGAAAATAGTGAATCCATTCTTTTGGAAGCACATCTAAAACAATATGAGAGGCTGAGACACTGAACAATCCACAGCTTGCTACAGACTCTCAGGTGGCTAACCTAGCTGACTTAATGATGTGTGCTGAGGGGGAGAGCAGGAACCTACTACACATGCCCTTCCCTTACACCTCTTTGCCTCACCTCGTATCCACATCACCTCTTGAGAGATGCCATCAACACTCAGAGTAAAAAAAAGATAATGAGAGAGGACATTATCAATGATATTAGGAAAGACAGTTAAACTAAGCATTTGGTCCTACTAGCCCACCACAGACACCAGCTTTCCCAGGACATGAAGCGTTACCGCACAGATGTCCCCTTTATTATGAACAAACAAAAGCTTCTTAATGTTCAGTCCTTTGTCTTTCCAGGAATGCTTCATTATTAAGAATAAAAACAGGGTGGGAGTGGATAGATGAGGGAGTAGGTAGGTGGGGGAGCACCTTCTCACAGGCAAGGGAGGATGGGGTGAGGAACTCTGGGAGGGGCACCAAGAAGGGGAGTAACATTTGGAATGTAAATAAATAAAAATAATTTAATAAAAATAAAGAGAGAAATAAAAATACCCTTTTCTCAACAGTGCTTGCCTACACTAATGTTTAATTTTCACTCTGCTTTTAAGTGTAGTAGTCTAGTTTCCTTTCTATTGTCTGTAAGGAACACTCTGGCCAAAAGCAATGAAGGAGAGGAAAAGCTATTTAAGCTTACAGGTCACAAGTCTATCACTGAACTCCGGGCAAGAACTGAAAGCCAAGCCTGTTTGCTATTCTGCACAACCAAAGAGCCTCAAAGATGCCAGGGGAGGTGCAGCCTGATGCTGGTTTGCAGATTCATGCTCACCTAGCTTTCTTATACAGTACAGGACCACCTGCCTAGGCAAGGAGCTGCCCACAGTGGGCTGGACCTTCCAGTATCAATTACCAATCAAGACAGTCCTCCACAGACAGGCTCACAGACCAATCTTGTCCATACAGTCCTTTATTTGATACTCCCTTCTCAAGTGACTCTACTCCGTGTCACGGTGACAGTTACAGCTAACCAGGACAAGGAGCCAACTCATTTTAGTCATTTTAAGACTTCTTTATTTTTGAACCTAGGACATATATGGAGTTAATGACTTAATCCCTTTCAGTATATAGATTCTCTTCAGTTGCCATATCTATGCAGAAAGTTTCCTTCGAACTATGTTTAGTTGCTGATGGCTTTCTGTACATTCAACCTCTCATTTATTTCCTTTGGAAATAAGATCAGACTAGTCTCCTCATCCAAACGTTTGCAGGAAGGTAGTCATGCCGTTCACGTTTTGGATTCTAGCTTCATTATAATTTTGAGACTCAACAATTTCGGGGACATGAATCAAAAGCTGAGCACTGTGTACTACACTTTACAGCAGGACATGGCAAAGCTTCCTTTGATGGTTCTTCCTCAGACGGGTGTCTCGGTTCCTGTGGCCATCGGAAAACACATATTTCCGATGACCATAGCCCATAGGTTGACAACCACTTTGTGCCTAACTAACTCTGGCACCAATCAGGTGCTCAGGGAGTGATTTCTTTGTTCTTGTTTTTTCAAGACTCGTTTATTTATTTATTTATTTATTTACTTACTTACTTACTTACTTACTTATTTAATATTTATGGATATACTGTAGCTGAAGACATACCAGAAGAGAGAATCAGATCCCATTATAGATGGTTGTGAGCCACCATGTAGTTGCTGGGAATTGAACTCAGGACCTCTGGCAGTCAGTGGTCTGAACCACTGAGCCGTCTCTCCAGCCTTCAGGGGGCATTTCTTGAGAGACTAGGTTAATAGGTGAATGAGTCAATGATTTCATAATTCACTGCTTGTTGCGTATACATTACCTAAGTTGTGTTGCAACATGAAATGACGAGATGACATGCCACATGCACCATCAGGTATACAGCAATTGCTGCACACATAAATATACTTACTGTCCAAAATGATCCCAACTAGTGGCTCAGAATTTTTGTTTAAAATCTCCCAAAGAGCAAATGGCTCCTGTGGCGTGTCAGGAAGAATCCGGAACAGGAAACTCATTGTATAGTCAGAAGGCAATCCTTCTGGGTGCAGATACCTGGTGGTGGGATGAAAATAATGCCTCACTGTCTCATGCTTGACAGAAAGTCATCCTCTGACCATAAAGTAACACATGTTCACTAGAAAAGCTTTGACAAACAAAAGGAGATCGCCATCAATCCCTGTAAGATCACTGCTTTAGGCTGGCTCTCCTGCTTCTGGGAGTATTCTCCCATTTCCTCCTCCCAATTCACTCTAGGGGTGCTTGGGTTACAGACATACACCACTACATCCATTTTTTTCATGGGTTCCATGTATTTAAACTCATCTCATCAGGCTTACAGGACAAGCACGTTTGTCACTGAATCATCTCCCTACCTTTAACTATGGATTTTACCTCACGTCTTTGGCTTCTCTGAGTTTTCACTTCAGAGTTTCAAAGATGTTCAGAGGCTCAAGAGTCTGTATACATCAGGATTTAGAATTATATATGGTCCACTGTGTTGCTATGCCAGCATCAATTAGTTTTATGTATTTTTCAGATGAAAATATGATAAACTTCAACCAGGATTATAGAATGGAGCTGATGATTTATGTTAATTTTTCAAATTGTTCAGTGTGTAAGTGTATAGTTCTGTGTAACACATGCACACCTAATGCCCAGAGAGGCCAGAAGAGGTCACCGGATGCCCTGGTGGTAGAGTTACAGATGGGTGTGATCTGTTACATGGATGCTAGGAATTGAACCCAGGTTCTCTGAAAGAGCAGTTAGCGCTCTTAACTGCAAACTGAGCCAAATTATCAGCACCAGGACTGTTTTTAAAGGAAGAAGTATAAACATCATTTGCTCTAAACATTGTAGAAAAATCTTACCATAAACTATTACAGTAAATTACAAACTGACATCATTTTTTATATTGATATATAATAAATGTCTGACTGACTTCAGCATCTTGCAAAGCAAACCTACTTTGTTGGCTGAGAAACCAGGGCATCCTTATGGATTTGATAGCACGGGAACAAATTGAAGGTACCAGGTTCCATAGATACTCCTTCCACTGCAGAAAAATCCTTTTCAACCAAACCAAACATTTCCATCATCTTAAATCCTACATTGGTAAGACAGATACAACGGTTAAAAACAAACGGGTGCTTTAAAAATTTAAAGTTTCATACTAAATATTTAAACAAAAGCAGGCGGATAGACCTCAAACAAGCATCAATCAACATTGATATTTATATTTAAAATATGGTAATGACTGCTTCTGTTTTTATGTTTCCATGAGATTCTTGTGTGTGCAAATGTGTGTCTCTCCATCTTATACGTGTTTCTTGGGCTTTTACGTTGGCATTTTTCTCCTGTTTGTTTGTTTGGTCCTATTTTGTCCTATTTGCCTGATTTGTTTGGTTTTGTTGTCTTATTTTATTTTATCATAGTTTTGAGATGGCTATCTGTTTTCTAATGAGAGACAGAGAGGGTGTGGATTTCAGATGGGGGAAGAGGGATAGTCTTAAAGGAGTCAGTGATGGGAAAAAATAGGGGAAAACCCATAATGCATACCTGCAAGATCAACTCCATCCTTGTGCACCATTGGGCAGGCTGAAAAACAAAGCGAGCAATATAAAACCATAGCTCCATAGCTCGTGTATCTCCCAAATGCGTGGCCCCATTGCTGTGGGCCCAGGAAATTAACATAACCTTCCCTAGCTTTCTACACCTGACCTGTGAGTTAACGACAATATGATATAGCTGTGGTTTTCTAATGTCCCCTTTTAGAACCAAAGGGTGACAACTTCCAGCCATTCTCCTAGCTCCATTAAACCAATGGTTGTTATGTGAAGGCACGTGTTAAGACACGTTTTGATTAGGACGTCTTTGAAAACTAGTTCCTACATTTGTTGCTTTGCTTTGCTTTGCTTCGGTTTTAAGACAGGGTCTTGCTGTGTAACGGGCTGATACTAAGTGTCCCAAACGTCTTCAATCATCCTGTCTCACATTCCTGCGTTTAATTCCCCAAAGTGTCAACTTGGGAAGACCTTCATCAACCTCCCTAAAGGTAGGAGAGAGAATGTTTATCTCAATTACTCAAAACCATAGGACATAACACCTGCGCGACAACCAGTGCTGAGAGTCTAGAGTTCTTCTTCAGTTCTAGATGGGATGCCTTATTTAACCAGTGTTGGATACTTTAGATTTTTAACCCACACCCATGAATACAAGTTCTCAAGAACTAACTTGCTGATGCCGTTTCACAGACAAAAGTAATCAATTCATCTTCAATTTTCTTAAAGGCGTCAAAGTCATCCACAAAGAAGACATGCCGTGAGCTGGGCTTGCTGCCGATACGAACCAACTCCGAGTAGTCAGCGTCAGCCACCCCGATGGCAAAAATGTTGAAACCTACAATGGGCGACAGAGCAGACCTCTGAATAATTTAAACTTCACAGAAGGCCCAAATGATTAAAATGTGTTCATTTTGGAAGCCCAGCAGGAGTGGCTAATTCCTTCTCTACAGTTCATCAGAATTCTTAATGTGCATATTTCATTATGTGAGAAATAGTCCATCATCCCCCCCAAAGAAATTTTCCATTAAAAAAAAGCAAAAAAGCTAAGCCCCAGTTGATACATTAGCCCAAGTGTTTCTCATTTGAGTATTGTATTTACAGTTGTATATTTTTAATATTTACTCTGACATCTATAGCATGAGGTGCTACTTAAATAGGAAGTTTTCTCTCCAGAAGTATACCTAGCAATCTAAACTGGGTCACCATGTAAAATCTGGCAGGCAAGCATTAAACTGCTATTGCTAAGCATATCATCTTGGTTTGTCTCCTATAACAAGACATCCTGACCAATGCGATTCAGGGAGACGGGATTGGCTCACAGTTTCAGGTCCATCACAGCAAGACAGTCACAGAGGTGTGATGGAAGCCAGAGGGTGAGGGAACTTGTTCCACGACATCCATCATCAGGAAGGGAGCAGTGGCCCCACGGACGCTGATGCAGCTCAGCTGTCCTTCAGTTCAGGCCTCAGCCCATGAAATAGCGCCACTCATAAGCAACATAGGCTGTCCCACCTCCACTAATCCAACTAAGAAACCCATCACAGGCATGCCCGAGGGCCAACCTCATCGAGACATTCTCTCATTGAGATGAGACTCCCTCTCTAGGTGATTCTAGATTATCAAATCCATAATTCAAACAAATCATCACACATATATCATATAACAGAACCTTCACAACCATCCTGTGAGAACATTTATTTTACAGATTAGGAGACAGCCCTTTAGAGTGGTCCTTTCAATACTATTGTAACTCGTTGCTGCTGTTCCCTAGACAAGAAACCTTGCTGTAACAAGTCACAGCTTTTTTTTTTTTAATAAAAGCACCTAATTACAGAATTTTCAAGGCATGTAATTTTTTTTTGAAATCTGCGTTATCCACTAGGGGATATTAATTAAGCAGATAGGGATGTGTGCTTAAAGCCAGAATACTTATACATATACATATACATATACATATACATATACATATACATATACATATACATATACATACACATACACATACACATACACATACACATACACATACACATACACATACACATACACATATACATGCACATACATATATTTATATGAACTTTACCATCTGCCTGCATCTCCCTGGAGATTTTGTTGACATCATCTTGCGACCGTCCATCAGTTATAACCACGATGACCTTTGGGATGCCTCTCCTTGTCCCTGAGTCTGATGTAAATAAGGTATCCCGAACATGCTTGATGGCTTTTCCTGAAACAAAGAATTGACAGCTCCATTTCACTCCTTCACGTGCTTCTCTGGGCATTGTTTTGTCAATGACAGCTCCATTTCACTCCTTCACGTGCTTTCTCTGGGCATTGTTTTGTCAATGTCTATTTGGGTCTTACCTGTTTTAGTATTTCCTCCTTTGTAGGAAATGTGTCTAATTGCATCAAGAAGGGTCTCTTTGGTTTTGTAAGCATCGAGTTTGAATTCTGTTCGGGGGTCATCAGTGAACTGAACCATTGCCACCTAGAGAGACAGGGTGGATTCACTTTTACACAGTAGGGCCTTGCACGGAGCCAGAAGAAACAGAAGCACTGTAGCATCCATAGTTCAAATTTCCTCCTTAACCCAATCCTCTCTTTAAGTTTTCAATAGATCAAATATCAAATTTGAAAAAAAAAATTAAATTCAAGTGATAGGTGCTTATTAAGAACTAGAATTTAGGACTGGAGAGATAGCTCAGTCATTAAAGGCTAGGCTCACAACCAGAAATATAAGAACTGGAATTTTTTTTAAATTATTTCTAATGACTATAAGGCTTTTGCCAATTCATTTAATAAGTAAAAATTGACCTCCTAAATCTGGTTACTAGCTGTACCACAGAATCAGGGTTGTATTCTTTATAAGAGCTTCCTGTGACACAATTATAAAGTATTTACTATGATTCTACCCACTGTACAAAGGTGAAAACTGAGGCACGTGAAATCAAGCAAGGGGTTCAAGATCACATATGCTCATTGGCAAGGCAGGTAGATGAAGCCAAGTATGTTCTACTTTGAAATCTGTGACCTCACTCATCTTAATTTCCTACATTTTGCTTCTATCCCTGTGACACTATGGAACAATTTTGACTTGGTTCTTTCATATTTTGATCCACTGAACTATGAGTATCTGTCAAATGAATGGAGTAGTTTCATATTCTGCATGATCCTTAAAATGTGTGACCATAGCCTGGCCCCTACTTTCAAGACTGCCATATCCTTGAGGACAGGAAGATAGTATGTATAAAGGAGATACTCTGCCTTCATATAACATAAGCACCCACTACTAGCCTACCATCTTTAATTTGCTGATCTCCGCAGCTCTTGCAGAGACACCCAACCTACAGACACTGAAGTATGAGGCTGTCATCTACAGATCTGTTGGGCTACATCATAACAATTCTGGATGCATGCATCCCATGAGCTACAGGTTGAACAGGCCTATAAACATTAGCATTCTATCATCCCAGTTCTTCGATTACATCCTCTGACATGTGACCATGGTAGGCGAATAAGGGTTGGCCTTACCTGAGTTCCATCTGCACCAATCTTGTCCAGGGCTCCCACAGTGCTATACAGAAAATTGATGATCTTATTGAAATTGTCATCTCCTATGCTCCAAGATCCATCCACCATGAATACCAGGTCTGCCTTTGCAGCTTTACATACTGAAGACCAAGAATATATTTTGAGTCAGGGGTTAGAGGAAAATAACATCATTATCAAGCCAGAAGACAGATAGCCATTGCCTTCTGGTAACTAAAGTCTCTTTCCAAAAGGAAATGCTTAAGCTATTAATCCAACTTCTGTGCTCCTAAAACTGTACCACCATTTCCCTTTCATGCCCAGAGCTCCCATTTATGGTTGAAAAGCTTCTACTGAGCATGTGAGAACAGAGAGAGAAATAAATCCATCAATCATTCTAAAGAATGAAAATGAGAGATCGGAGAAATGAGAGTGAAGGGGGTGGAGAGACTGAAGCAAACAGCTAGCATTATCTAATAGTCACCAACAAAATGTAAGTCTACGCAACCACACTGCACACACTGCACGCTGTACTTGTTGAGTCTGAATTAATAGCAGAGGGGCCAAGCTCAGGAGGAGGACGTGATACAGTGGGATCAGGGAAACAACGAGTTGGGTAGGGGATGTGGCACAGTAGCTAGAGTTGCCCACCCAGCATGCTCCATTTGATCCCTAGCACCACATGAAACTGGGCATGGTGGCCCATTTCTATAAACCTGACATTAGAGGAGCAGAGGCAGGAGGTTCACAAGCTTGTGGTCATTCTTAGCTACTGACAAGTTTGATGCCAGCCTAACCTACATGAGACCCTGTCTTTTGAAAGTCTACAATTCATTGTAAATAAGCATAAGCAAACTTTAATTGCTATATTGCTCAAAAATCGTTTCTAGGCCTTTTTTACTATTCACTGACACATGCCAAAAATAAATAAATAAATAGATAGATAGATAGATAAATAAGCATTAATATTAGCAGAAGGAAGCCACCACCAGTGGTTACTATTGGGTAGCAACATAATAAAAGGCCATGCAATAATATAACTTAAACCCTTCTCTATTGCGAGCCCCCTTTCAAAGTCCCCTTTGGGCGGATCCTCATTATCCAGTCCTCTCTCCAGCTATTACTGCGGACCATTGCAGTTAGCTATGGTGTATGCTGAAGCACACAATTTGTTCTTCAGTAATCTCGATCTTCTCATCGTAGTTCAGTTACATACAAATAGTCTATGAGATAATTTGCCTTCCTTCTTTCTGAGAAACAGCATCCCAGTTCTTATTATAGGAGCTTGACTCCTTTCCATTATCCATAAGGTAAGGTACATCACCCTTGAGGGATGTCACACTCAGGGACAGTGAGGAGCTGCCAAGCTTGCTTTCATGACTTTCATGTGACTTACATAATTTTACAGATTCACAGTCTGACTCTAAGGCTAAAAAAGGATTACAGTCTTGTCATTATAAGCAGAAAAGGAAATCATGCCCTCTCTTTCCACAGAAAGATGAAATGAATGTCATTTTATCTTCAAAATGAAAGCAAAATGTATTTTAAACTTTACTAATGAATTATTTGCTTAGAATAAAAGAAAATTCATCAACATGCATAAAGAAATTACATTTAGGACACAAGACTATGTTTTGTTTTCATTTTTTCTTTTTTTTTTTCAACTTTTATTAGATATTTTCTTCATTTACATTTCAAGTGTTATCCAGAAAGTTCCCTATACCCTCCCCCCTCCCAGCCCTGCTCCCCTACCCATCCGCTCCCACCCCTTGGCCCCGGTGTTCCGCTGTATTGGGGCTTATAAAGTCTGCATAACTAAGGGGCCTCTCTTCCCATTGATGGCCAACTAGGCCATCCTCTTCTATATATGCAGCTAGAGACACGAGCCCAGGGGGTACTAGTTAGTTCATGGTTATTCTTCCACCTATAGGGTTGAAGACCCCTTCAGCTCCTTGGGTACTTTCTCTAGCTCCTTCTTCCTTGGGAACCCTGTGTTCCATCTAATAGCTGACCATGAGCTTCCACCTCCATGTTTGCCAGGCATTGGTTTTTAAAACTTGCATAGTAAGTATCCAGGATAACTTTGATAATAAAATTTTATATACTCTAGGCTTTTAAATAAAAATCTCAGTGCCAGATGTGGGATACCTCTTCTCCCATTGTTGGTCAAAGGTATCCTTGAAATCTCCAAAATAATACAGGCTATCCCATAGCTCCTGGTTGTGCACCAGAACATATTGCTGAAGACGCCACACACTTTGGCCACAGGACATAGAGAAATCATACTTGTACTACCAGAAAGCTTCCCTCCTGCTTGATACCTTGACGGTACCAGACAGTGCTATGTTGGCGACATTGGGGGAGCTGCATCAATAGTCTATCCCAGATGTGAGCACTATGAACTAACATTTGTGTGCACATGTGTTCGTGTATGTGTATGCGTATCAATGCATAAGGAACCCTGAGGTTGGTGCCAGAGGTTTTCTGTATCACTCTCTACCTACAGGGTATCTCACTGAATTAGAGCTTGAGTTTGCCATTTTTGTTAGCCTGGCTGGGCCACAAGCTGAAATAATCGGCTCAGGGTTACGTGTATCTTGTCCAGTTTTTATGCTGATGCTAGGATTCCAAACCCAGGTTCTCTATGCTTTTACCCAAAAATTTTACCAACTGAGACATATCCCTGGCCCAAAGTTATCTTTTCTAAGCAAAGATTTTACTAGGTTATCTTTCCTCTAACTGACCTTCTTGCGGCATCATAATTTTCAAGGATAAAGCCTATCCTTTATGTCACATACAATACCCTTCATAATGTTATCTTTACTCTTTACTGTGTGCACCGTTAACGTATTGATGGTTCCCCAGACACACAAGGGGTTGCTTAAGCACTAAGCATTCCATTATTTATCTCTTAAGATTGTTGGTTAGCAGTCACTAACCAACCACAGCACTAATTGTTCTCATTCCTGAGCTACCATAGTCCAGTTTCCCTCTTATAACTCATACCACTGACACAGTAATCTGCATTACCTATTTCTCTTATAATACTGAATGCAAGCAAAGAGCAGCAATCAAGCACTATTACCCCACGCTAATAAATGCTCATTGATCGGATGAAAATCAATGACCACCACTTTGCTTGGAAACTTAGATAAACTGCTGCATTGAGGATAGAAGCTGGAGAGGCATTTCAGGGTAAACTGAAGACCATTCCCCATTGCTTTAAAATTCCACATGTTCCACTATGTTCATAGCAGCCTTATTCATAATAGCCAGAAGCTGGAAAGAACCCAGATGTCCCTCAACAGAGGAATGGATACAAAAAATTTGGTATATTTACACAATGGAGTACTACTCAGCTATTAGAAACAATGAATATATGAAATTCCTAGGCAAATGGATGGATCTGGAGGATGTCATCCTGAGCNTAGTTGGCCATCATTGGGAGGAGAGGCCCCTTGGTCATACAGACTCTATATGCCCCAGAACAGGGGAATGCCAGGGCCATCACGTGGGAGGGGGTGGGTAGGGGAGCAGGGCGGGGACGCGGGAGGGTAAGGGAAAATTTCTGGATAACATGTGAAATGTAAATGAAGAAATTATCTAATAAAGAGAGGAAAAAAAAAATTCTACACTAGCTTTTCATGTACATACTCTTCCTTTTTAACCATTCTCTATTCTGAGATTTTTTTCAATAAAGTCAATATTGAGCAATTCTGTAGGAAAAAATCATGTGTATGAAATTTATTATTAAATGATTTTTTTATTTGTCATGGTTTGATAAGCTATGTATGCACATTAAGAAGAAAATTAGGTAAGACAATAATTTATATTAATTTCTTGGTTTTCTTCTAAAATTTGTATTTAATTTATTTTTGAATAGTGTGTATTTGTACGTGTGAGTTGGCCTATGTGAGTACAATCTCCAGGGTGACCAGAGGCTTGGCATCAAACACCCTGGAGCTAGAGTTACAGGTAGTTGTGGCTGTTTGATGTAGGTGCTGGGAACCAAACTCAGGTCCTCTGCAAGAACAACATGTGCTCTTTCCTGATGAGCCATCTCTCCAGCATCCATCGTGATTTTCACTGAATGAACTAACGCACGCCAAACACTGAATCTAGAATCACACTGTCATTCTTGTTCTCTTACCTTCCTTTGCTGGTGGGATGGTTGGAGGAAAAGTTGGTGGTTCCGTGGGAAGTGACTCTATGTAGGAAATGGATAAAGAATACTCATGAGTGATCTCATCTATTGGAGGGAAATGATACAGTGAATCTTTATTCAACATCATCAATGATGTTGATAACGGCCTTCTTTGCCAATCTAATGACTGCTATAAACTAGTCACAGCCTGTGAAAACTGGCTTTATCCATCCTTTCATGACACACCAAAGCCTTGAAATGTATTCTGCCCCCATTCAGGCTGCCCAGCAGGAGTCAGTGTAATCAAACTGCCATCTACAAAGTGGTTCTGATGTTGATTTAAGGCAGAAATCCTGGCCCTCTGGTGAGATGCAGGTTCTGGCTGTTTTCACATAGACAGTGAACCTCATTTCCATTCTGCCTAAGCATTGGCCATCACTCTTTGTCCCTGACACTTCTAATCCTTCCCAGCCTGTGTCTCCAAAGATGCCACTTACAAATAAAATATGATTCACTCTCTATTATACTCAGTGTGCAACTTGAAAAAAGCCTCTCGTTTCTGGGGACCAAGAATAAATACTTAGGGACTGGAGTGTGGTCAGATCTTTTCAGCATGCAGATGACCTGGGAACAGTAAGAGAAGACTGATTCGTACGCCAACTAACAGCAAAGCACCAAGGAGTTCTAGCACCATTGCTAGTTGTAGGTAAAGATAAAATAGTATTTTATTTTTCATTTTTTTGATACCCAACACTGAAGATTTAGGGGGAAAAAACAGAAAATTCTCATCATCCCCATTTAATATTTGGGAAACGCCCGTTTACTAAGGGGAACTCCAACTTCAAGCAACCAACAGCTGGGTAAGTTCAAGCTCTGACAGATGTTTAAAGGGAATTCCTTCATAAGAAGAGATGAATTTTGTATTCTCTTCCAATCTGGGATACAATAAAATTAAATTATCTCCATGACATGAGTGAGTCATCATGAAAGAATGAGGTAACTGTGTATTACTGATAAAGGGAAAATGCTCATGAGCTAATTACTGTGTAACACCAAGCAAGTCACAGGGTACCACAGCAGGATCCCACTTGCAACCACAGTGATAGAAATATGTCTTCCTAGAAGAAAGAAGGAGGGAAAAGACACTTTATTTGATGCTCCCATTCAGTTATGGATATACGAATGCCTATTGTTCTTAAACGTTTTTGTTGTTGTTGTTGTTGTTGTTGCTGCTGCTGCTGCTGTTTTGAGAATTCTAAAAGTAAAAGGGAGAGAGAGAAGACAAAAAGATAGTTTCTAATACTAAAACTGTGACTGCAAAACTTTCTTTAGAGCACCACAAAACTGCTTCCAAAGCCTGGCTTATGCACTTTAAATGACTTGGGTCATTTTATTATTAAGCATTTTCTTTAATATTTAAGATGGAGACATATCCTCAGTTCCATCAATAAACTCAGAATCCAATCAAGGGGAAGTTTGTTTGAGCAAAGCATCTAGCCAAAGAGTCTCTTGGGTATGAAGAACACACACCCTGGTGCCACATGCTTATATTCTTTACATGGCATACAGATGGTCCTCATCACCAACCATATGACAGGCTGTCTCATAGCAGATAAACAGGCCTGATCTGTGGTGCTTCAGAAAGTTGAACTTGAGCCAGTGGATGGAAGAAGCTACAAGAAGACAGATATCTTCCATAACAGGGAAATATTTACATCAAACTAAGAGATCCAATTGGGATTAACCCCGAATTGGTAGCTAACAGTTGTGAGATTAAGGTTAGGGGATTAAAGTAGACCAGGGTCACAAAGTCAGTTGTTTCTGACAGTCAGACAAGCACTGAGCATGAACAGGGAACTTAGCCTATAAACCTGAGAACCCAGAAATTAAAAGCTTCTGGCAGATTGGCATCAGGAGGGCACATAGGCTGTCTTTGAAAGGCGTCCAAAAATTTTAAAATGTATTTTTTTAAAAAAATTTTAAAGTAAAGGTCCAGAGAAAAATGCATGATAGTGAGCTGTAGGTCTGAGGTGAATAGTTGTGACTCCCAAGAAGGTAATGGAGAAGACAAAAGTAGGTGTTTCAATAAAACACAAGTGGAAACACTCCACAGATGTTTAAAGGTGTTGAGAATTCACTGCCACCATTGGTGGTTAGAAAATAGATAGTTAGCCGGGCGGTGGTGATGCACACCTTTAATCCCAGCACTCGGGAGGCAGAGGCAGGCAGATTTCTGAGTTCAAGGCCAGCCTGGTCTACAACGTGAGTTCCAGGACAGCCAGGACTACACAGAGAAACCCTGTCTCAAAACGAAACAAAACAAAACAAAACAAAACAAAACAAAGTTAATTTTATGGATAAGCAAAAAGAATCTCAGAGATGTTGAACTTCTCAAGACTATGATGGCTGAAAGTGGCCTCACAGAGATCCAATAAAACATGCCTGACTCCAAGACTTGTATACTACCAAAGACCTGTTAACTTCAAACATTACATGATGAGTATCCATAAGACATAACTCCAGTCAACCAGAAAAGAAAGAAGCACCTCCTACATTTCATGGCTTTGGTAAATTTCAAAGACTAATTAAAATGTGGCAGATACAGAGGGTGGTCTGCTGTATATTTTTATTCATATAAAATGTTTAAAAAAGGGTTATACAAAATAAAGAGCATTACTTGAGGTTACATAAGAGTGGAAAGGTGATAACGTAAGGATAAAATTTCTTTGGAATGATGGAAATGCTTTAAGATGGTATGGTAGTGATGTTCTATGAGCCTTCCAATGTACTCAAAATAACTGAGTTGCCCTCTAAAAATGGCTCTTAGACTTAATGATATAAATTATATGTCAAAAACACATGTGTAAAATGTTAGATATATTTATTGTGAAATAAAGTTTCTATATTAAAATTTTAGTTGATTGAACTTGTTATATTTTAATCAGTTATTATGGAAGCATCTCGCTATGTAGCCCTGGCTAGGCTGGAAGTCACAGAGATCCCATGGCCTCTGCTGCTTGAGTGCTACCATCAAAGATGAGTATATAACACATGAACTCATCCAGTGTTTTTTAAGGGAGTATGCTGACTATGATTTTTTTTCTACATGCCATGCAAAAACTGAAGGAAATCCCATTATCTACTACCTGTTCGTATGCTCTTATTCTAGAATTTGAATTTAAATTAGAGATCCTGAGTTAGGCATACAAATAGAACCAGCCATCCTCAGTTCACTACTGTTAAATCTATTTTAGCCATTTCAATGGCTGAGGCCTCCAGGTCAGGAACTTTTTATTAAAAGCTTCTGTAAGACCTAGAGGGGATAGGGACTCCACAAGAAGACCATCAGGGTCAACTAACCTGTACTTTTTGGGTTTCCCAGAGACTACCCCAACCAAAGACCATACGAAGACTAGACCTAGCCCCTACACGCACACATATGCGGCAGGTGTGCATCTTTGTCTTCATGCAGGACTCCCAACAACTGGGGTGGATGCTTACCATGACTGCTGCCTGCCTATGAATCCTGTTGCCCTAACTGGACTGCTTTCTCTGACCTCAGTGAAAGAGGGTGTGCCTAGTGCTGCAGTAACACGAGAAATCAGAGTGAATTGTTACCCTGAGGTGAAAGGGAGGGATGGAGGGTAGGGCCAAGTATGGAGGAGCCTAGGAGGTGGGGCTACAATTGATATGTTAATTAATGTGGGGAAAGCTACTGTAAGAAGCTGACACCCTCAATTCCATGGAACGTGTAAAAAGTGTCTTCTTTTAATTTTATACTTTGCTTTTCCATTCCATGCATCGGATCTGGGGTCAGCTTGAAAAACAGCACAAAGACCTCTTAAAAAGGCAATAACTCCAGGGTCAGCCAGTTGAAACACATTGGCTCTGAGCCCACGCTCACGGCTGTGATAAGATGGCATTGTCCTCAAGCTCGATTTCACACACCACATACCATGAATGATTCTTATGCGTTTAGATCATAATGTAAATCATTGTTTCAAGCCTTTTGGCATCAGATGGCCCTGGGGCAACATATAGAGAATGGAAACGAAAATACTCTGATGGCAGTAGCAGGGCATTGTGAAGAATTTCGGGGTGGATAAAAGGGGGAAATTGTGCAAGGCTCATACTCCCACGCAGCAAGAACTATTATTTTTCTAAATGGGATGAAGCTGTAGATCCATATAGATAAAACGCTATTTGCTCATGTTGAGGGGGATCAGGAGACGACATTTGACTTACGCGTTTTCTGCATGATGCTCACACTGGGTCCCTCTAGCTCCTGGAGCTTTGTGTAAACACTGATTTTATACTCTGAATCAGGCTGAAGTCCATAGAAGCAATGCCTGTTTACGCCTCCTCCCACCGTGGATTCCTGTGCTTGTGTGTCTACATTAAAAGCAAAATAAAACATATGTGAGACGGAAAAAAAAAGAAGCAGCCATTGTGTCAATCATTAACTTCTCAAATGCATTATAGGAAGAGCCTATGTCATACAACCCCACCATTTGCATTTATTTGCAGCATTGCATTTCCAGGTAAAAATTTTTATATATTCACTGACTTTCTTCTGTTAAAAATTACATTTATAGACCACTCCAGGCTTCAGTATGGCGAAAGCAACCAGGAAATCACCGGATCCTACACCAGATGTTGAGTCATCGACCTCAAGTGCCAAGTCCAAGAAAAGCTAAGACTCGCCATCAACCCCAAACCAGAGCTGCTGGCAACAAGAGTCATCAGACCAGCTCCAAAAGGAGTGGGAAGGTGCAAAAGCCTACCAATGAAGACAAGAAAACCCTGCCATGGATCCCAAAGAGAAAGACTTCTGAGAAGACTACACCACCTACAAAAAAAGACTTAAAAAGCCAAGGGAAAAGCACTATTCGGTCACTACCACCTCCTGATAGAAGAGATGACAACCAGTACTGAGACAGAGCTGGACCATAGCAGTGTGAAGAGCTCGAGTGTTTCAACGAGTAACAAGGAAAGTCTCCACATGCCACCAAAGACCTAGAAATCCATTCAAAGGTCTGGTACCTGAGCATTGTCAAACTGTGTAGACTGAGTATTTACTACACAGTGCTTTGACGCTGATGAAAATAAAATCAATCCCATATGAAAAAAAGTTACATTTAATATGGACAAAAAAATAAGGCTTATTATTGTTAAATTGCCAAGTCATGTCTTTATTGAATGAAGAACTATGACTGCACATAGTTACGTGTACGTGTCTTAACTGATCCGTTGCACTCAACTCCCATTTATGAAGCTCGTTTTACCAGAACATAGTCACGTGATCACAGACTTACATAAAAAGAACGGTCTTTAACTGCATACAATTTAAGATCACCCAACAGGGTTCCCTTCTGAACAGTGATCTAAGACACTTCAGTTAGAATTTGTTCTCACAGTAACATGCACAAAAGCTTGAGGCATTACCAGGACAACAGAGGAGTTCCCAGACTGCCCCGTTTCTTCTCTGTCACACATGACTTTAATTAATATTTTTAGGTTAGCACGCAAAACAATGGGTTTCATGACGGCACTTCCATGCTATGTGTCATTACTCTTCGTTCTGGGTCCTTGCCCTCCCTTACTGTCCTTGTCCCCTCCCTGTGGCCCCTTCATCTCCTCAAATAACTGCTTTGGCTTTCACATCACACAAATTTCCTTCCCCTCTCTTTTTACTTCCTGTTCCCTCTGAAGACACCTCCCTCCTCTCTCATTTCCCCCTCCCTACACATATCTCAAGCTTAGTTTGTCCTTGAACTCATTATGCAGCTAAATTTTTTTTTTAATTTCTGATCCTTCTGCCTTCATCTTCTGAATAAGATGGGATAAGAGATGTGTGAACCATGCCCAGTTTTGTGAGGTGCTAGGGACAGAACCTTGGGTCTTTTGCAGAATAGGGGAGCATTCCATCTCTGAGCAGCACCCCCATCGACAGCCTTGATTTTGATCTGACACCTGTGATTTTTTATCTTAAAGGAGACCAAGGAAACTCAGTATGCCTCTTCTTTTTTTTTTTTTTTTTTTTTTTTTTTTTTGGTTTTTTTGAGACAGGGTTTCTCTGTATAGCCCTGGCTGTCCTGGAATTCACTTTGTAGACCAGGCTGGCCTCGAACTCAGAAATCTACCTGCCTCTGCCTCCCGAGTGCTGGGATTAAAGGTGTGCGCCACCACGCCCAGCAGTATGCCTCTTCTAAACTTCCTGGTTGCACTTTGCAAAGCCCTTTGTGTTTTTTGAACAGGACATGGTGCTGAAGTGGTTTAAGGCCACAGAGACAGGAGAACTGTCTCCCCGTCACAGGGAACCAGGTCCTTCCAGGTCAGTCAGGGAGTCAGGTCACCCATTACTGCACCTTCTGTCTTCCCCATGTCAGAGGCACAAAGAACATTGGAAGAGTAACCATTGATTCTCTTCTCTTTTCCCTCGTCCACAGTAAAACTGCTATACCACTTTAGAAGAGTTGGTGCTGGCCCTGGGGTCTGGAGCCAGAGCAATTGGGTTAATCACCTTCACCATTTATTAACAGTCTACTTATTCCAGGTCCTATGTTGGCTGTTGAATGATAATCACCACCACGAACGGCAACAGCCAAAGAAGCATATGAATGCTTGTCATGTGCCAAGAACTATCATATAGATTTTTATGTATACTGATCCATTCTATCCTTATATCATTTGTAATTATCCTCACTTTAAAGAAACTGGAGGCCAGAGACATTAACAAGTTACTACAGTGCCAAGCTCAGCCACAAACTGAAATTTGAATCCAAACTCTAAGCTCAGGTCTCAGAGGGCGTCACTTACAGTACACCACTACATTATAGTGTAAAGACTTAATTCTTCACAATCAAGCATTCTGAGCATTCTGCATGCTCACTAGCTAGAGCCCAGGTAAGGGGTCCTTACAAGTCAGGGCTGGTATTCTGGGGAGTTCTTAACTACTGAAGAGTTTCAGAATTAGTCATAATATTTATTTCTTGGCATATCTAAATATCTGGCTAGAAGGAGAAATTGTCATTACTACAAAAATAACAAATATTAAAATTTCCCTCCGGGGGCCAGCAATATGGCTCAGTGGCTAAAGGTGTTTCCTGCCAATCCCAGGACTTGAGCTTGACCCTTGGAACCCACATCATAGATAAAGAGCAGAACCAGCTCCCACAAACAGTCCTCCACACTTGCTATGGCATGTGTGTGCTTTCCCGTCCCCAGCCACCAAATACACAAATAAAGTGTAACTTTAAAAACTTCTCTTGGAGGCCCTTGGTCCTGTGAAGGCTCAATGCCCCAGTGTAGGGGAATGCCAAGGTGGTGAGGTGGGAGTGGGTGGGTGGGTGGGTGGGCTGCAGGGGGAGGGGGATAGGATAGGGGATTTGCAGAAGGGTAACTGGAAAAGAGGATAACATTTGAAATGTAAATAAATAAAATGTCCAATTAAAAAGAAAAAACTTCTCTTGGGATTAATTCTAGATTCTTTTCCCTAAATGGTGTCTTTGCTTTTCCTAAAGATTTTTTTAAATCTTATGTGTATATCTGTGTGTGTCTGTGTGAGAGCATGCCATGTGTGTGGGCGTGCTTAAAGAGACCAGACGAAGGTGCTGGATCCCTAAGAGCTGAATTTACGTGAGGTTGGGAGCCACCCAACACAAGTGTGGGGAACTAAACTACCTCACAAGTCCTCCGCAAGGGCAGCAGATGCTCTAAACTGCTGGGCCATTTCACCAACTCAAATTGCATATGATTAATCAACGCATTATAACTGCTTATTGCTAGGAATTTAGAAACTGCTCTCAAAGGATACATGGATTCAATACATTATATATTTTGTTTAGCAGTTAATAAGTACTACCTGTTTCCCACCTCCCCAAAAAAATCACTTCAGAAATTTACTTTAAAAACAGCATATGCAAAATGTAAGAATTGATTATTAAGTGATGATAACACAGCACATTTGCCTTTAGAAAGTGTGACATCCAGACAAACTTTCACTTTATATTTCAATCTGTGTCAAAATTTATATATCATGATAAACGTTATTTTGAATTTTGGCTATAGAACAATGTTGGCCTCTAAATTAAAGTCATTTGGTAAATGACATTTGAAATTAATTTCTGTATATTATGAATATTAAAGAATTTTATAAGTGAACTTTATAAGTAATATTTATTAATGTATTTGCACTGGGCTAAGAGGATGTGAATCCTGGGATTCATCTTCAACATCACAACAAAGAAAGTCAAATATACTTGTTCTCAACAACGTACTGTCTACCTGAGTTATTTCTCATATATCATACATAATGACCAAGGGAAAAGCATTGGTACTGGACCAGCAAGATGGCTCAGCTGGTAATGATGCTTGCTCTGTATGCCTATTGACCTGAGTTTGATCCATAGAACTCTCTTAAACATGGAAGGAGAGCGCCAACTACACAAAGCTGTTCTATGGCCTCCACGTGACCTTCCTGTGTGATAATAACACTTAAATTTAAACATGATTACTGTTTTGTAAGATTGTATTCTACTGTGAAAGCCCAGTAAGCTATTTTTAATGTCCAAATTCACTCTGTGCTTCCAAAGCTCAGAAACCCACATGAACTGCTTCTTTCTGGCTTCTGAGCAACTCTTGCAACTGACTGGAAGTCGCTGTAAGCTACCCATAAGACAAACATTTTCTGAATCTCATGCATACAGTATAAAGATCTGTAGCCACAAAAGCTTTCCAGGGATTCCCTCAGGGAATCATCTTTAGAAATGTTCTATTTCTGCCATTTCCTATTTTCCATGGATATCTGTGTATTTCTTAAGGACCTTTGAAGATAGGATATTAATGGGCTTTACTGAAAAAAAAAATAAATCCACAAATCCTTGGAAAGTTGGAATGGGCATATTAAAATTAGTGGCAAAGAGTATTAGTTTGATTCCTAACAGTAACAAGGAGGGGCTGCATAAGTGAAGGTATGCACATGCCATTTTTGGCATGTGTTTCAAGTCTAATGGCTTTGCCTTAAAGGAAAACAAAATCTAAATTGATCAGATGATGACTAACCCTTTTAATCCCTTTGCCCAAGGTAGAATGTTAATTCAGTTTATTTTCTTATAACAGAGTAAAACGATCTGTCTTTGTATATTTATTTCTAAAAAGAACGGTAACCTACATTCTGGATTGTTATTGCATCGATAATGACATCACCATCTTGGTTCAAAAATTCTTCAGTATCAGGACAAAAATGGTGTGAGAATTTTATGACATAAATACTTTCTCTCCACAGATCTCTCAAATACCTGACCCCCAATCACCATGCCTTGGCATCAGACAGTCTGATTCTGAAATAGGTTGCATGTAACATTTCTTTCTAGCCTTGGTTTTTGATAAAGTAGGTGTTCCAGTGGACTGAAATCCTCTAGCTCTTATAACAGACACTAGCACACAGTCAGCATCTCACACCTAAAGGAGGGAGAAGGGCATGCACCCTCTGAACCCTTTCCTAAGCAGTCTGCAAGAATTCACCAAGCAAATTAACAAGGCGACATGGTATCTTGGCCTCTATGACAGGAACTCAAAGAGAAATGCTGCATCAATCCCTAGATGCCATGTTTACTTACAAAAAAAAAAAACAGATGGAGAGAGGAGGAGGAAGAGAGGGAGAAGAAGGAGGAGAGAGAGAGAGAGAGAGAGAGAGAGAGAGAGAGGAGTTAGCAAGGCCAACTAAGTCTTTCACTTTGATCTATGCCAGAATTAACCAAAGCCTGATTTTGGCAAATGGCTAACTTTTATTTCAGTCTTTCCCCGTATGGTGCTTGTCCTTCTGGTGATCTTTTCCCCTCTCTTAGCCATAAAAATGTCCTAATGTTTACACAAGCAGATGTCTTGTGTTTGCCAGCCTTGAATCCCATCCTTTTTTCCTTTGGATCCAGCCCACCCCGTCTTGGTACTTATAATCTGGACAGCACTAAATACCACCCTGCTGCTCCTGGCCACTACCACCAGACACAGGGAAATTAACTGGGTCCAAACAGTCTGTTGATTTCATTCCTGTGCACTCAGTGACAGATTTAGAGGCATGTGATCAAACCAGGCCAGCATGACTCAGTTTCTGGACTTCTCTTGGAAATACTGAGAAAGAAACTTGTCTTTTTACCATGCCTATGAAGCCAGAAACTGGAAGGATGTCACTCTGGATCTGACTGGAGCCCTATCACAGAGCCTGACTGAGTATGAAAAGCAGAGAGGGAAGAGGGAGCAAGACTCCATCTCAAGGATTCGGTTCCAGAGGTGCCTGAAGTTGGGCACGGTTACGCCTCTCAATGTACAAGCCATTAGCTGATTCTTTTGCTTAGCTCCCTTTATTCATGTTTCTATAAATGTAATAAACTAGTTTGAATGGTGCAGCCTGGACAGTTGGCTTATAAATGTGTAGGGAATTGTCACAGTTAATAATTTCAAATGAGGTGATTTTTGGAGAAACTGAAGCTCAGGGAAGAAAGATGATGAGAATCCGAGGTTACAACAGGGACATCTCCACTAACTTCTCATCAGGATAAAGGTGTGTATGATCAGACCATGGGGAATATAGGACGAAAAAATAATATTTACTCACTCAACAATAAAAATTTGACTGAAGCATTCAGCAGCAAGTTAACCTACCTAACTTTTCTCTAATACAAAGAAACATCAAGGCCCATTTACCCACTGAGAGCTCCTTTGGCTGGTGGAAAGGGAGAGAGAGATCTGCAGAGGCAGACTATGTAGTCAGAGAAGTGTGTCACATGGTCAAAGCTGGGTCTTATCCTCCCACTGGGGTGATGGGCATCATCAGTCCTTAACAGACAATGAATCAGAGCAGCAATCACATTTCTCTGTAAGATGAAGGGGCCCCACACCACTCTTCCCCCCTCTGAAAAAGAAACCCAAGTCTTTGAACTAAATTCTATCAGTTAAAATACCAGAAGTGTCCCAGAGACCTAGGATGTGAGAGGCTCCTGAGTCACTAACCCACCTTCAAAAATATTAAGCCAGAATTGCTCATATCTAAAGGAAATGCAGGGACAAAGAGTGGAGCAGAGACTGAAGGAAAGGACATCCAGAGACTGCCCCACCTGGGGATCCATCCCATCTTCAGACACCAAACCCAGACACTATTTCTAATGCAAAGAAGTGCTTGCTGACAGGAGCCCGATAGAGATGTCCCCCCTGAGAGGTTCTGCCAGAGAATGACCAATACAGATGCAGATGCTCACAGCCAACCATCCGGACTGAGCACGAGGACCCCAATGGAGGAGTTAGAGCAAGGACTGAAGGAGCTGAAGAGGATTGCAACTCCATAGGAAGAACAACAATATCAAATAACTGGATCTCCCAGAGCTCCCAGGACTAAATCACCAACCAGAGTACACATGAAGGTACCCATGGCTTCAGCTGCATATGTAGCAGAGAATTGTCTTATCTGGCATCAATGAAAGGGGAGGCCCTTGGTCCTGTGAAGGCTGGATGGATGCCCCAGTATAGGGGAATGCTAGGGCAGTGAGGCAGGATTGGGTGGGTAGATGGGTGGGGGAGCTTCCTCATAGAAGCAGGAGGGAGAGGGATGGAACAGGGGGGTTGCAGAGGAAAAACCAGGAAGTGGGATAACATTTAAAATGTAAATAAATAAAGTAACCAATAAAATAAATAAATAAAAACACCAGATAGATAGATAGATAGATAGATAGATAGATAGATAGATAGATAGATAGATAGATAGATGATAGAATATCAGTAATGCTTTCTCCACAGCTACTCCCACATCTCCCTGACCAAACTCTTTTTTCAGCAGCTCTAGATTAGAATCTGTTGCTGATAAATACCATTGGATGAGAGACAACAGAGCTAATTTAGCTCCTGAGTTCCTCAGCTACAAACGTAAATGAAACAACATTTCTGTCCATTCTTTTCAATATGACAGCGATGCTGTTCAAAAGGCTTCTTGCAGCCTGGAAGTCATTCTGAGTGTGAAAGACTTACTTACACATTTTGATTTATTCTGTAGCCACCAAAGGGTCTTGGGGTAGTAAAGAACTCTCTGTGGTTTGGGACTACAGATGAATCATATCTTCTGATAAAGAATCTCAGTGCTTCTCTGCAAAGATATTGTGCTAAAAATCTTGAATAAAAATACCTCTAAATAGTAGCAGTTCCATTGATTACCCTGATTTTCATATATATTACTGTCAACCCAAATGGTTAAATATTTTTCCAAAATAGAGTAACTTATACTTCCTCCATAGATTCTTAAAACATATATGAGGACCAAATTGTTGTGGGATAGTCTGGGAGTGTGATTATTAAGCTTAATATCTTTAAGCCTAACAAATGATAGTAAATAATAGCCCTTCTATATTAAGTATGATCATAGAGAGATATGAAATAAAACTCAAGTTCTATAGTTGTTCCTCGACTCATAGTAAGCATATCTTTCATCCCCTTTGGCTTAAACATCCATAACTCACATTTCACACAACCATACAATGTTTATCTTTTTAAATGTTTTTCTCGTCTTCACTGTTCATTCTATTTTGAACTCCTGTACATCAGACCAAACCTCAACAGATGTGGACACATGATGCCTCCTCCTGTATAAGAATGTGTTCACGAGTTACCACCAAGGCAAAGAAACACTCAGAAAAGCATGCCATTTGAAGCTGGTCGCCATGGAGTGAATATCACAGTGCTAGCCCAGTGCGATTTGAATGGATGCTAGTTCTGGCTGTTTGGCTCCTGAAACCAACAGCAGATTGCATTGTTTAGGAGCTTGAGAGATGCAAAGCATTGATGGATAAGCTTCTACATGCATCTTCTCAGCATATACCTTCACAAACCCAATGCTGTGGTTATATCTCTTAACAGACGAGGAGCGGTCATGGGTTAGGTTCAGCAGGTCTGATGTCACATGCTGCATCTTTGAGCCCTGAACATGCAGCTTGCAGATGAGGGCTCTAGCCTAATGTGACTTTCCAAGATGATTTGCACAGAGGCATGCGAGTACTTCACAAAATTGTACTTACCCTGGAGGGATTCTAGAACTATCCTGTAGGCCGTGGCATGGCGATGTATCTGCCACCGAGCACACAAGCTTGTCATTTCAACCTGATTGGCTTGGAGATCTGTCACACCCAAGAACACTGTAACAAAACAGAAACAAAACCAAGTCAGGACAGGATTCATTATTTTAAATGGCAATAGATATCCCATTATGATCTCATAAACTTAGAGAAAAGGATTAGCTTCGAGAAGCTGGGGACAGTGGAGAGACTAGAAGGTGAGGGAGGAACTCCTTTGCTATTCTGAGTAACTGAGAAAGGAATGAAGCCAAATGTCCTATCACACAATGCGACTATCACACAGTGGGCCTGCTGTAGCTTATTAAAATGCACCGCAGGTTTTAAAACCAAAAGAACACCATATTTTGAATAGTCTCACTACACACACACACACACACACACACACACACACACACACACACACACACACACAAAGAAAAACACTTAAGAAGACATATTCTAATTATCTTAATTGATCTTGCCATAATGGATCCAAGTATTAAAAACCCACAGCATACCCTATAAATATGGGCAGTGAAAAAAATCTGTCAAAATAAAAATTAAAAATGAAGTGGAATAAGAATGAATGGATTTTGGAATTAAATTGTGGAGTTTGCACATGTAAGCAAAACTACTTGGGTTTCTTCACCTTAGAATTCTTATTTACATGGAGGATCAATTTTGGGAAACAATGGAAAGATTTCTTCAGGACAATATTTTAAAAAGCACTTGGTGTTTATCATTTAGAATCAAAAGCAGAAAATTTGTATTTCCCAAATAACCTCTTCCTTCTATGACTTTTCTTTTATATCACCCTCTCTTAGTTAACTCATAAAATGAAATTACTACATAATTATTGTTTTCAAGATAGTAAAATAATCTTTCATAATCATAATTTACATCTTCATTTTGCTCCTCTCTGGTGGAGCATAGAGGGAAGACTCATTTTCTAAAGCCAACTAAAACACTCCTTTTTCCACACAAGCGTGGGGCAATGAACTGTGATAGGCAGCTTGGTCCTTGGTCAAGCTCAGATCAGGCAGGTGACTATCTGCAAGTGTTCGGCTATGCCCCTTGAACCCCAGGCTCCAGTCTCACCTACAGCCTCCACAGCCCTCAACCCCACCCCCGCAGAGAGGTGTGTGGCCATCAGTCACATAGGGCAACACCCCAAGCTCCTGGTATTCTGCCTAGACTCCACCCCTACAGTTACTTGGCAACAGCCAGGTATGCTCCGCCCCACAGTTTCCTGGCAACAGACAGGTAGGCCTGGCCCACTATAAAAGGGGCTGCTTGCCCCTCCTTTTTCTCTTCCTCTCCTACTGTTGCCTCTCTTGCCCTTTTGCTCCCCATCTCTCCATGTGGCCATAGACAGCCTCTATTTCTCTACTCTCTCCCTCTTTCTGCCTTTCTACAATTAATGCCTTAAAACCATGAACTGCTTCTTCTCATCGGGACCCACCGTGGGGAACAATGGAGCAGGACTTCCCAAAGAGCCAAGTCTAATCTCACACAGGAGGCCTCCCTGTGTTCCCAGCCATTGCTTCCACCAAGCCAAGCCAACCTGCCCAACAAGTCAGAAACACTCTCTCCCCGAGGGACCCATCCGGAACGCTCTTCTCAGTCTAGAGCCCAACAATGGGTCCTCCACTCCTTTCTCAGATCTTCCGCAGCATCCATAGCTGTCTGTGGTGCCCAAGAGTGAGAACCTGTCATCCTCTGCCTCCCTGTAGGCCTGAGGACCCTGAGCCAATTCTGGCAGGTTGGAGGGACCTCAAACTGCACTTCCCACCCCACCCCCCACCGAGTGGGGTCTTGCAGCTTCTCACAGTCCAATGCCCACCCAGCAGCTGTGTGGGGTGTGCACAGTCAAACTTCCCGTGTCCACCTCCATGAGCGGCCCTAGCCGTGTGGCGGGCCGGACACAGGACACTATTTTAACCCACACACAAGAAAGGGAAATTAACATTTATAACAACCATGCTAAAATTGTTTTTAAAACATTAAATTATGTTTCATTGTGTGAGGTTGCATTTTGCACGAGAGAGGGAGAACAAGCAACAACTGGTTAACTTCTATTAAATAGGTGAGAGTATAAAACAATTTAATATTCTCTCTTTTCAACAGTATGTTTGGAATGTTCAGCATTCTTACTAATGGAGGGAAGAAGAAAAGGAAAGAAAAAAGAAATACGGAGTGAGAAAAGGAGTACACAAAATGATGCCAATAAAAACGAGTCCGGAGACACTGCAAGTGGTAGAGACATAAACCAGAAGGGTAGACACAGAGAAGGGAGGGATGCTGAACACAGAGGCTCCGGCATGATAAGGAGGAGCTGGGCGTTGGTGTCACAGCACAGCAGAGGAACGTACTTAGTGACTGTGCTAGTACCCCAAACAGGGTCACTTCAGTAGTCAAGAAGACAGAACCATAGGCAAAAGATACCCTGGAGTCCTCAATTACAGAGAACCCATTTGGGGGAGACTGTGTGTATAAGTTTATGGGTTGTTTTATTTTGGTTTGGTTTGGTTTGCTTCCCAAGAGCTGGGATTAAAGGTGTGTTCCGCCATGCTGGACTCTGTTCCATTTCTTATTTTTGTTTGTTTGTTTTGTGGTTTTTAAGATAGAATCTTTTTATGTAACCCTGATTCTCCTACATTAGCCTTCTAAACGATGTGGTATCATCATACTAAATGGTAGGGAGGCAGGGGGAACAATTCTTTTGAGATAAAATTATAAAGCTTATTCAGTAATCTAATCTTTGGATGTCAAGATACTCCACAGAAGAGAATTTAGGAAGTTTCCTTTCTTGGAAGTACAGGATCTACAAGAAACAAAAGGTAGCTTGGAGCCTGGTCTTACAGAAGCCAAATTCTTGAATGACATTTTTTTAAACTAATCATTCTATTTGAGATAAATATCACGTGCATGCCAAGTATAACACAATTATTACAATAATAATAGCAGCTATTCATGGAGAGCCTGCCATAACAGGCACTTTGCATACATTAGCTCCAGTAGCATCCATAGCAACCATGGTTGCTACAGGATGGCTATTGGCTTTATCTTAGAATTGAGAAGGCTTGTGATCCTGAGACAGTAACTACTTTGTCCAGGGCCATCACTAATACGTAAGGCAGTTACGTTTCAATTCAAATTTTCTATCACCACATGTCTCAAGAATGAAGCACATGCTATTAAAAGCACACAAGTGTATTTTATAGAGCATGCTGTCTCTCCATCATGTGTGTAATATTTTTACTGTGTATTAAAAGTGCCAACCTTGGGTTTATCATAGAGATATGATTTTTTTAATGTATTTGGATCTGAACATGTAAGTTAATCTAAAGAAGTATAGCAGATGATATAGAGGTATATGACAAAATTTCAGAATAAAACATGTCTATTGAAATTTGGAAAGCACTACATAATTCCGTGTGTGTCTAGAAGTTCAGATGCCAATGAGAAATCCCCATATAAAAATTCATAAAAGAATATAAGAAAGTCTTAGAGTGGAGTGACATGTACTTTCAATCAATGATGTGTGGTGTGTTTGTGTGTTTGTGTGTGTGTGTGTTTGTGTGTGTGTGTGTGTGTGTGTGTGTGTGTGTGTGTGTGTGTGTAATGAGTAGCAGTATTTGAGAGAAGGCAAACTTCTCCTTGGCCCAGCTTTAACTAGCATTGGCTGTATCAGACTATTGGCTATTTGGAAAAACTCACCTAATTTGAAAAGTGCCAACAGACTTTCCAGAGGGAAATCCTAGCTGCAGCCATCGAGTCGATCAGAAAAGCAGCTGCTGGCATCTGCCTGCCAACTAGAACTCTGGACAGCCCTGAGAAAGTACCACACCTTTCTTTCCACAGAATGCCATCCAGAAATAGTAATGCACGGGGAAGAAAAGCCAATGGCTGCACTGAAAACGGGGAGTGAGAGACAAGTCTCAGGGGGAACCGAGCACAAAGTCACGAATGGGACTGAAGCAAGCAGACATCAATTGGGCTTACGTGTTTGCACGAGGCCAGTCAGAGCATCACTGAAGCCTGATGCCTGGGAAGCAAAGATCTTCACATTGTAGTCCATTCCACTGAGGAGATTTGTCATGACAATGGTGTTGACGTCAGCACCCACAAAAGTCTCCAGAGTTTGACCAGGGACTAAAAGAGACAGAGTACACACTACAGTCACAAAGTGCATGTACTCTTAGAGGCTATTGTCTTCAACCAACTCTTGACTGTTACTCGGGTTTACCCAGCAGGCAAACAACTAGGTTGAGGCTAGAACCTAGTCTCATCTGTCTCTAAAACCTACATGTTAGTCCTTCCTCTAGCAGCGTTTTATCCCTTGTACTTAGAATGTTGATACTTTTCACTATCCACCCAGCACCTTATTCTGACTTGTATATTATCAGAAGCAATCAGCACTTGCCCGGTAGAAGATGTAATTCCCAACTGCCTCTACATGACATGCCAGCACAAGTCAAGGACAGAAAGCTCTATCCTGGACACCAGACCACACCTTATGATAGGAGATCTGGGTAGATATTGCCACTATAGCACCATCTACTCCATGGCCTTAGCTATGCTGGATTTTGAGGCTGTTGTGTCTTCAACTGCATTCAACCCACTGGAGTCTTAAGGGTGAAGTACAGTCTGTGCTGTCTTAGTCTGTCTTTTTACCTGCTATCTTTTCTTCTCTGTGTCTGCTCTTTAAGAGTTTTGAGTTAGTGATGATTTCTAAGCACTCATAATTTTCCTCCAGGAACCCCATTCTAGCAGCAAGTCTACATGTTTTTTGGATACATGAGTTGTAACAGTAGCTATTTTCCTAAGCTACAAAAAGCTAACACAATTGATCACATATAGCTGTCTCTCAGGACAACAATACTACTGACATCCTGGACCCTGAAGGACAAGTATTCTAAGATAGGAAAAATTCTATTGAGTTGAACAATAGTTACCAGTATCTACTAGATGGAAAATGCCATACCCCAACGTGTGACAGTCAAACCTATCTCTATTGAGGGCAAACCATAGCAATTGAAAATCACAAGTTTAATATAACAAAGCTGTTTTAGTGCTCAGAAAATATGATACATGTTTTTAAAGGATCCAGAACATGTTGCATAAGTGTATATGCACCTTAGACCTGTGGCAAAGAGACAAAAGAAATAAAATCTGTGGTTAACCTGAAAAAGTGAATGTGGAGCTGGCCTTGATCTTTGCCTACTATTTTATTTTCATGGCTCATAAGGACATTTTTCTGGAGAGACTGGAAGTGGGGCTACTGTAATCACATGGACTGGAAGACAACAGGACCTGGATAAGTGGCAGAAGAGGAAGAATGAAGGCTAGAATAAGAGTGATAGCTATGCCCTGCAAGACAGACTGCGGCCATTCAAGTTTTTGAGAGAGAGAAACACAATTTTTCACGGCCCCTAAATTATCTTTTAACATTTTTTTTCCTGCCAAATTAAGAATAGTTTGAGGAGCCCTTGCTGATGAACAGGCAGAGTTCTGAAGGTCAGGTATAGAAAACTGAAAAGATCTAAATATTTTCCTGTTTAAATTGTCATGGGGGTGTGAAGGTTAGAGGGAGGAATTGCAGCGAGTACTGCTGCCCATGTGCCCCTCCATAGCCTTTTGCCTGGAGTAAAAGCACTCCCTATTTGAACTGTTCATCGGCCTTTAAATTATAATGATGTAGGTAACACACACTGGGAGGCCCAAAGGGAGTGGGAAGAGGAAGTTGGGCATAGATATAATCAAGACACGTTGCATATATGTATAATATTGCCAGGGAATAAAGACACTTAAGTATACAGTGGCTTGGAGGTAGAAGAGAGAGCATATCTCATGAAGACGTGTTTTTTTTTTAACTTTGTTGAGTTTTACCCCACAGCATACTTTCTTAAATGAAGAGAAAGAAAAGTTTGTCAATAGAATTTGTCCAACTTATCTAAAAAGAAGCAGAAGAAAAAATTAAAAGTAGGGATTTTAAGTGTCTAGAGCTTACACATCCATTGAACTATGACCTCCCCACTACTCCTGGGGAGTCCAGCTTTCCTTAGACTTGTTCCCTGCCTGGGGTGAGATTAGGTCAAGCAGATGTACACTCAGTAGATAGCCTATCCCTTCATTGGTGTGCATATTGTTTTCTATATAAAATCATCATTTTATCCTTCTAATAATGTCTACCCAACAGAACATTTCTCCTCAAAAAAAGACAAGAAGCAACTCTTAGTGGTTTAATATATAAAGCCTAACACTGACAGAAACAATGCCAGAAATGATCTTAAAATATGTTTGCATCGTTGAGCTGGCGCCACAGATTTGCCATCAAGCCTGGCCACTTGAGTTTGACACCTGGAACCCACATGATGGAAGGAGAGAACTGACTTTTCCAAGCTGTTCTCTAACCTCTACTTGCATGTTCTGGCAAAGGAATGTGTATGTGTTTGTGCACTCATGCTTGTGTGTGTGTGTGTGTGTGTGTGTGTGTGTGTGTGTGTGCAAAATAAAAGTTTTGGAATTCTGGGTTCTGAGAAGGACTTACCACTCACAGGTTTGTAGACAATCCTATAGCCCTTCACGGGGCCAGAGGGTGGGTCCCATGTAATGCGCAACCGGTTGTACCATTCTTCTGAGACTCTTAAGTTTTGAGGACCAGAGGAAGCCACTGTGCAGACAGAAGAGGGAAAATAAGAGGTTCATTTTGGTTATTTCCCCACAGAGCTAAACACATTTGTAAGTAAATCATCAACAAAGTTCACAGTGGGGTCGGTGAGTGTTTTAAACATGCAAATGTGAAAAGTTTCTCTTGTGATGACTGAGTTTTATCTGAAATCCAGAGATTCGTTCAAAGTATGATGGTTCTCTTTTCAATTAATTTTAACCAAAAACAAAATTGAATGATGCTTATTTAAAAATCTCTATCTTTGCATCAATGTGTTCCACATACACCAAACACACATGTCTGTCCATATTGAGGATGCTACTCATACAATGTTACTGGTGATAATCACTGGTGGGGAGAGTCTGCTTCATGAGATACTCTCTCTCCCACCTCCAGGTCACTGTACACTTATGTGTCTTTATTCTCTGACAATATTATACATCTATGCAATGTGTCTTGATTACACCTACGGCCAACCCCCTCTTCCCACTCCCTTTGGGCCTCCCAATGTGTGTTCCCTGCGTCATTATAATTTAAAGGCAAAAAAAAAATTGTAAAGGCAGATGAACAGTTCAAATAGGGAACACTTTTACTCCAGGCAAAAGGCTATGGAGGGACACTTGGGCAGCAGTAGCCACTGCAATTCCTCCCTCTAGCCTTCACACTCCGATGGGAGTTCAAACAGGAAAGTATTCGTTATAAATATCTTTTCAGTTTTCTAGACCAGGCATATACCATCACATCAAGGCTGGACAAGGCAATTGAGTAGACAGACCAAGATCTGGCAAGTAGGCAAAAGAGCCAGAGACAGCCTTCTGCTCCCACCGTTAGGAATCCCACAAGAACACCAAGCTACTCAACCATAACATATATACAGATGTCCTAGGTCAGACTCCTACTGGCTCCCTGATCTCTGGGAGCCCCATGAGTTCCAGTCAGTTGATTTGGGTCTTGTTCTGGTGGTGTTTCTGATCCCTCTGGCTCCTCCAATCCTTCCTCCCCCTCCTCCACAGCACTCCCTGAGCTCCACCTCTGGCGGTGGGGCTCTGCATCTGCACCCATTAGTTGATGGATGAGATCTTTCTGATCTCTCTGATGACAATTATGCTAAGCTCTGGTCCCAGAACACTCTGCAAGCAAGACAAACTGTAGGATGAGCCTTCCCCCTTTTTAGTTGATTGTCTCAATTAGTGTGTTACAACAACAACAATCACAACAACAACAACAAAAAGCTGACTAACGAAGCATCAGAGGTTGCAGGGGGCAGGAATGTGAGCAGGACAATGCTACAAAGGGTATTGCCAGCATGAGACAGGTTTGGGGCGATATCATTGCTTTCTACTTTCGACTCTAGTAGTGATGATTACGATTATGTAAACCCACACATGTGTTAAAACTCACAAAACTAATAAAAAGAAAGCACATTTGCTATCTGCTTACCTAAGAACATAAAACAAGGCATATGGAAGGAAAAGAGAAAGAAAAGCGAAAAAGTAGAAGAGGAGGAGTATCAGATTGGTTCGGTCCTGTGAAATGTGAAGAGAGGTCAAGGCCATGAGGACTCCACCTTGGCAAATCACTGGGACATGTGATGTATCACAAGGTGAAGCTGAAGGATCCATTCTGCTCTGTGCTTCCCCTTTCACAGAGAACCAAACTGTAGCCCACTGATGCTAAACAGCTTGCCCAAATTGCACTGCACGTGGGTCCACACCCATACACAAGATTCTGGCAGATTTTCTAGCCCTAATCGCTGCACTGTACTTCACCCATCATCGGTCATGAATCAACTAGTGTTACTTACAAGTCTTCCCAGGAGCAGAGACGCTGACGCCTTCTCCGACAGTGTAGATAGGGGTTACTGTGACTTTATATTCAGTGTCTGGAAGTAGACTCTTCAGAAGGAGACTGTTTTGCACTCCAGGCACCATAACCTGAGTAGAAAGGCAAATATGATGGCTGTGTGAGACTCCTACTCCCACTGTCCTCAAAAAGAAGTGGGACTAGAGACATTTTGAAAGCGTCAGAAGTGAGCTAGAGAAAGGAAAGGCACTCGTGCAAAAGCATCTCTCCCTGCCACATCCCCACGCAGAAACTTTAGTCTATAAGCACCAAATAAGATTAAGTCCACAGAACATCTCCTCTCAATATCTTCTCAGCCTTCCTGAAGAAGACGGAATGACCATCTGCTAAGCCAGCCGGTGTTTGTGTTTATAGAGTTCACTCTCCAACCCAGACTGTTGCTTATCTGTTCTGAAATGACTTGAACATCCTCTTGCAAATCCAGCCTCCCCTATTTTCCTTCCTCAGTGATAACCTGACCCCAACATTTTAGTCTTTCAATTAGAAAGGATGGGTGCCATCCAAGAGCAACAGAATAAAGCATCGTGAGCCAGGGTTTTTTGTTTTTTTTTTAAGTTGAAACATATTTAACAGCAATACTCAAAAATTTACTGCAGCTTTCTTGCATCTGGAAGGAGATGTCTTCCTCCATCTGGATCTGCTATCCCTCTATCACTAAAACTGCCAGAAAAAAGGGGGGGAACCCTGCACCAGCTGGTGTGCAACGTGCCACGTGGCACACAGTATAAGCCTGCTGTTTCTAAGAGAATATTCTGAACCGCATATTCACTACAAAATACTGGGCTTATGCCCCAGCAGTCAAATGCTGGCACTTCTCTGAGTTGTTGGGAACTTCATAATCACTGGGAAAAAATGTGAGTGTGTACAAATTAATCCAAGGGGACTTAAAAGAGTCACAAGATCAAGACATCCAAAGAGGTTTTCCATTCCAGGGCTGGGTGAGATGCCAGCAGGCTGACGCCATGTTTTCTCCTTCTAACAGGAGGAAGGGACCCATCCATCACAGAACGAGTCCTAGAAAACCTTTTGGTGAACCCAGAAGTAGCTATTGCTATGCTACAGCTATTGACATGCCACCATCTTGGGTATAAGGAAAGCCTGCACTAGACATCCATCCATCGTTCTGCTGATCAAAGAAAGGAACACAGGAGTGTACAGGAGATTGTGCCATGTGGAATCTTGGGTAGGCAGTTATAAAAAAAAAATAGCAGCTCTGTTTTAATCTAGAGTGAGTTAGAGTCAACGCTGGCAGGAAGGGCCGCAAGGAAGCTGTGGATGCCCTGACTTGCATTGCCTCGTCAGGGTAGTATCCTTAGGGGTGTCTCTCTCCAACAGAAAGCTGGAGCAGAGCCCAGCCTTTCATTCCAGGCTGTCTAGCACACCACCCATGTAGATGCTCTTTTAAATAAGGTCGGGTCTCACACTGGAAAGCATTCGGCCTTGTTGCTGATCAAATGTCGCCTGTGGAATACTGTAAAGCAGTGTGCTCACTCTGGAGGATTCACACTGCTTGCCAGAAAGTAGTTGCTGTGGTTTATAACAACAACCCTTAGTAAGTGCCAAAGGTTTGGTGCCATGTGCTACTAGAAGAATCTAAATCCAGGAAGTAAGTTCATCATCACCATAACCCTTTAAGGTAGTGATATCACATTCACTTTATAGATGTGGAAACAGACCCACATGGCCCATTTACAGGGACCATATTGAAACCCTAGAGATCTGATCTAGGGCCTGCTTAGCCTTTGGGGATTTATGCCATACAAGTACGTAGAGTGAACCTTTTTTTCACCGTCATATTCATTATCAAGAGAAAAATGGAGGGCTGGAGAGATGGCTCAGCGGGTAAGAGCACCGACTGCTCTTATGAAGGTCCGGAGTTCAAATCCCAGCAACCACATGGTGGCTCACAACCACCTGTAATGAGATCTGACGCCCTCTTCTGGTGTGTCTGAAGTCAGCTACAGTGTACTTATGTATAATAATAAATAAATCTTTAGGCCAGAGCAAGGGGACTGAGCTAGCAGAGTTGACCGGAGAGAGCAGAGGTCCTAAAAATTCAATTCTCAACAACCACATGAAGGCTCACAACCATCTGTACAGTTACAGTGTACTCACAAACATGAAATAAATAAAAAAATCTTAAAAAAAAAAAAAAGCGTTGCCGTGGTCATGGTGTCTCTTCACAGCAATAGAAACCCTAAGACACTACTGAGAGGACCTGATTTCAGTTACCAGCACTCTCACCAGGTGATTCTGATTGCCTTGAAACTCCAGCTGCAAGTGATGATGACTTCTGGCCTCTATGCCACCTTCACACAAGTGTGTGCACACACATACATAAAAATAAAATTTAAAGAACAGAGAGAGAAAAAGTGGAAATTCCCTCTGGGGTATGCAAATTTTATCCAGTTCAGTCTTTGCTTGTTTAAGTAAAAGAAAGTCAAATTATATATATTAATAGAAGCTCCTACTTAAAATACAGATGCTGCAGAGATAGCAGATGGTGCCTTTCGTTTTTAAGACAACTCTGTGAAAGATGTTAGTGATTAAATGTGATGCAAATTCCACTAGGGAGCTTTGTGGTTTTAATTTTCTCAGATCTGTAACTTTTCTGTCTCACTCTATGAGGGCTGTCTGGACCACCTACAGCAAGCTGTGATTTGCAGAAGAAACTATAGAGTTCATACACTTTGCTGCGTCCCATCTGGCAAAATTCCACTTTTAGACCATGGTTTTCATATGGCGAGGAAGAATAATTCAGAGTTGTGTTTGTGGCATTGCTTTAATTCCAATCCACTGTCACCTGATACTTGTATCAAATACAATAAAGCGAAAGCAATAGAAACGTGATTGGCACCCTTGGATTGTTGCAGGAATGTAAATGGCTCACGGAAACTTTCCAAAACTTAGTGACTCAGCCTGCAGGAGACTAAGACTCGCTGTAAGTAGCCCCTCTCTAGATAAGGCTCACCAGCCAGTCTTCAGTCTGCAGTTAACAGGCTATCGGATGCTAGGATCCCAAGTAACAGAGAAGTCTCTGCTCGGACAACAAAACTGGGATCGATGTCTTCGGCACTCCGCAGTGCCATGAACCACCATGCAAAGCAATCCTTATGAAATAGTGACTGCCATTTTTATATATTGCAGTTCCTTTTTTTTCTTTTTCCTTTGAACTTTGGTAGATTTCATTATGCCTTAAAGTTCAGAAGTAATTCACATACCCTAATTGGTAAATTTAGTTCTTGTTTCCTTTTGGTTTGCAATACTACGTGTGTATGCAGTTCTCCAACTTGAGTCCTATCCATCCTTTGCCCACGAAAAAACAATCAGCTGCTGGGTGTGGTGGCACACGCCTTTAATCCCAGCACTTGGGAGGCAGAGGCAGGCTGCTTTCTGAGTTCAAGGCCAGCCTGGTCTACAGAATGAGTTCCAGGACAGCCAGTGCTACACAGAGAAACCCTGTGTACTTGAAAAACAAAGATAGATAGATAGATAGATAGATAGATAGATAGATAGATAGATAGATAGATAGATAGATAGATATCAGCTGTAACACTGAAGAGAAAACTTGGGCCAATAGTAAGAGAAAATATATCTACGATCAGGACATTTTCCTCTTTGCTTTCATAGTATGGGCTATCATTTTGTGTGTGTGTGTGTGTGTGTGTGTGTGTGTGTGTGTGTGTATGTGTGTTTATGCATATTCATATGTGTGCAGGTATGTGTGTGTGTGTGGATGCATATGCAAATGTGTGCAGGTGTGTGTGTGATAGCCAGAGGACAATCATGAGTGTCATTTCTCAGGCACATCCAATCTTTTTGTTTTTGAGATAGGGTCTCTCTGTGACCTGTTATTTATTGAGTAGTTTAGGATAGCTGGCCAGCAAGCCCAGAGACCCACCTATCTCTGCCTTCTCCCGCCCCACCAGGATTACAGGAGCACTACCACATCCACACATATTATTTTTTAATATGGTTTAATAATGTAACTCATTCCTCATCCTTTCAAGGCAAGCACTTTATTGTATAAACTATCTCTTCACCTCAGACATCATCACTTTAAGATATCATTTTTCATCCACATGATTTCAAGGTTTTTGACTTAGTCATTGACCTGCATTTCACTGTCCTAAACTCAGACACATCTGAGTTTCTTCCTATCTCACTAATAAGGCATGATGGGGAGATGTCACAGTGGGCACTCATAGCCCACACATAAGGACCCTGACTTCAGATCCCCACAACCACATAAAAATCTGGGAATAGCTGCTCATGCCTATAACCCAGCATTAGGGAAGTGAAGACTGGCAGATCCTGGAGACTTGCATGCTACCCAGTCTAATAAAATATCAAGCTGCAGATTCAATGAGAGATCCTGTCTCTGAAAATGAGGTGAATTTCAGAGGAAGCTACCAGAAGTCAACCTCCAGTCTCCACAGGAGTATATACTTGTGCGCTCTCTCTCTCTCTCTCTCTCTCTCTCTCTCTCTTTCTCTGTGTGTGTGTGTGTGTGTCACACACACTTGTTTAATTAGCTGAAGAATTAAAATAATACATCATTGCATTTCTACAGCAGCAGTATTTGATAAAAATACATCTATATATTCTCAATCATCAGGCCAGTCTTTAAATTAATAAAGTGCCTGAAAGTTACATGTACAAGTCTAATTTAATTAGAATTCACTAAAGGGGCTTAGGAGTTAAAGACTCTCACGAGGATTTCTTTTATGTAGAGGAGAACCAACTCTCAGCTGCACAGTAAACTTATCAACAGTTTCCACTTTCCTTCGAGCTCTGTTTAGCTAGGCACACTAAGACGTCTGATCATTTTCCCTTCACTTAGGTGTCCAAGTGCTTCAGATATAAATAGTGCTAAATAAAAGAAACTCTTAAGGCAACCCAGCCTAGGAGCCACCCAAAGAAAACATTGCTATTATTTTGCTGTGCAGAGCTTACAAGTGCATGGGTGAGATTAAATTGTTACTTTTTCCAAATCGGCAGGAATTAGCATCAAGGAGCTAAATGTGGTTCTTGAAAACAAAAAGCGAAGTATCTCATGCTGAGAAGTTTCTGCAGGTTCTTATTTTTAGAAACCAAATTATAGTAGTGGAATAATAATAGGGAAAATAAAATACCCAAATTACATATTTAATTGGCACACATAATTATATATTCTTTAAGCTTGCCAATCGTGAAACATTTGGAATGAATTTATTGTTGAAGTGAAATTACAATGTAATCCAAATCATCTGGGTACCCATTAACTTTCCAAAGCCACTCCCAGATCAATGGCATGAACCTGTTGGCTATTCACTATCTGCCAGGTCCTGAGGGGCATCACTCTGCCCTGTAATGTTTCTTCCATCACCTGGAGACAAATAATTTTGAGCTCAGATAAAGGATTTCCATGGTAACCTAAGAGGGGTGGGAGCAATGCTATTAATCACCAATGATGAGTTTTCGAGAATTCCTCCCTAGTGTGTTAAAAAATGACACAGCAAAAGAAGCAAATTTAGTAATGATATATCATAGTAATCAATAGAGCATACTTGTGAGGGAGTAGTCAAGTAGTCCCTGGATGGAAACTGGACACCAGTATAAGAAACAATTTTAAAACAGTTTGAGGATTAAACCAACAGATTTGATTTCCTATGTGCAATAAATATATAGGAACTAGGAAATAAAAGAAACCATTCCAAAGGGTACAATAAAATATAAGTTAAGAAAATGTGGGGAGGACATGAATAAGAATGTACCAGATTTGTCACATAGAAATGCACACTTAGAACTAGAGAAAGTACCCAAGGAGCTGAAGGGGTCTTCAACCCTATAGGTGAAAGAATAACATGAACTAACTAGTACCCCCTGAGCTCATGTCTCTAGCTGCATATATAGAAGAGGATGGCCTTGTTGGCCATCATTGGGAAGAGAGGCCCCTTGGTCATGCAGACTTTATATGCCCCAGTACAGGGGAACGCCAGGGCCAAGATGTGGGAGTGGGTGGGTAGGGGAGCAGGGCTGGGAGGGGGGAGGGTATAGGGAACTTTCTGGGTAACACTTGAAATGTAAATGAAGAAAATATCTAATAAAAGTTGGAAAAAAAGAAGTGCACACTTAAAACAACTTAAAGAAAATTTATCACAGAGCCTTGAGAAGAGATGCCTGTGATTAAGAATAAGGGAGAATAATAAGCATGGGGTCCCCATTAGAGGAGTCAGAGAAGGGAATGGAGGAGATGCAGAGGTTTGCAACCCCACAGGAAGAACAACAATATCAACCAACCAGACACCCCAGAACTCCCAGAGACTGAGCCATCAACAAAGGAGTACACATGACTCCAGCTGCATACGTTGCGGAGGATGGCCTTGTCATGCATCAATGGGAGGAGAAGTCCTTGGTCTTATGAATTCGTGATAAATGCCCCAGTGTAAGGGAACTGAGGGTAGGAAGGTGAGAGTGGGTTGGTGGGTGGAGGAACACCCTCATAGAAGCAGGGGGAGGGAGGATGGTATAGGGGGTTTCGGGAGGGATAACATTTGAAATATAAATAAAGAAAATATCCAATAAAATGCTTTAAATGAATTGATTTTGTATTAATAATTACTCATTAATTAATTGTTATTATTAACAATTAATGACTGTATTTATAGCATGTTGTAATAATAAATGATTAGTTAAGTAATAATTATTATTATTAAAATGAGTTTAAATATATCTGTTAGACCCCCCATGTGTACTTTGCTTTAAAGCTTTATAATAGATTCCCAAGAGCAAAAAAAGTTTAATACTTGCCTTGAACTTTTACATATGCATCTACATACATGTATACAGATACACGTGTGTAATGGTCCTTTGTCATATCTTGATTTGGTTTGCTTTTGAAATAAATAGGGTCTAGCTGATGGTTGCCAGCTGGTCTCTAACCCCTAGGCTTAGATGATCTTCTTACATCAGCCTCCCTAGGAACTATAGGCATATGCCACCATGCCTGGCAAGACTCTATTAGAAGCCTATTTTGGTTAACAGATGTGTAAGACAGCAAAAGCAATAATAGAAAAAAAACTACAGAGGCTTGATTAGATTAAGCGATCTGTGTGGGGCAGGTTTTAGGGTTAGAAAGGACATGCGGACCAACAGTGAAACTTGGATCGAGAGAGATTGTTAGTTTCTGCAGGCACGGAGCCATCAGGCAATGAGCAAGACAGCTTTTGCTCATCTTCCCAAACAGCTGAGGTAGCTCCACCAACAAAGGCTGTGGGATGCCTGGCCATCAGTAGTTATACAGACCGTTCCTACCACTTCTTCCATAGAGTCCCCTTGGGCTGTCAGGTAGGTCACCCTAAACTGCTCCACATTGCTGTCAGAAATGTCCCACGTGACCCGCAGGCTAGTAGCAGTTTCATCATCTACAACCAGGTTTCTGATTCCTGTCTGGAGAACTGGAATAAATAGAACCACATATTAAAGAACTTGTAAACCCAGCATATCCCAAAATGAGAACACAGGTAGTACCTACGGAGTAGCATCCAGCACTGTTCAGGGCAAGCCTATGAGAGATACCCGTGTGAAGCAGGAGCTCCAAGGTCAGGGCTTATAGAGAACTGAAGGAAACCCACGGGGCTAAACTCAAAATGGAGCATGGTCCTTAGGACCTCATGCTTGCCCCCTCTTATTGAAATGGGAAGGGAATACCAGATCTCATCACTCTCCATGTGTAAGGCAGCATCCAGCAACATCCACCTACCTCCTCTCAGGCCTGTCTTAACACTACTCATTCAAGAACAGTTCCCCAACTCAGGCTGCCTTCATCTTTCCAGCCCACACAAGGTATCTCCTCTGGGATATTTACCCAAATTTCTTCACCGGTGTTCACTGGAATATTCCTCTCCATCTGCCGAAGTGTCTCTTCCCTTACATACTCCATTTTTTTTTTGTATTCCTATACTGACTTCCCTCTTGCCCACTGTACATTTCCATTCTCCTCATCCACCCCCTCATGAGAACATTCACTGAGCCCATCTTAAATGTCATAGTGTATAGATCTTTGACACATGCACCATCAAGTCTTGAGAAACATTGTAAGCAGGGCACCAAGTAGCTTGGAGGCTTAACTGGTATAACTCTGCTATACTACAAGACAAGGGGAATTGTGGGAAATTCTCAGTTCAAGGCAGAGTTCCAGAACTCTGGTGCCAAGACAGAAAACAGGAACTATCAAGGGGGAACTTGTGTGTTCCAATAAAGAAAGCCCAGACAAAGATTAGCTGAAGGATAAACACATGAATGAGCTGCGGACATGTTTTAGATAGACAACGTGTTAAGTAACTCAGACAACTGGTTAGGAGGTGTGCTGAGGTAAGGAGAGAAGCCAAGATGAGAGAAGAAACTACTGGTGAGGGGCTAACACTGCATAAGTCTAGTCTCAGTTCCCAACAGAAATGAACGGACGTGGCATGAGTAAGCAGTTCTCCACAGAGAGCCACACAAGTGACTGGGACAGAGACCTCTGTGGGTGATGCTATGTTAACCGCCTCAGAAAGATGAGTGGGAATCCGGATGAAAGGTAGAGAGAGCTTTAGTGATGGTGAACTAGGAGACCAAGTGGTGCACAGTGGAAGAGAGCATGTCAAGTTCAAAGGCTGGTGACACGTGATCTGTTCGTGAGGAAGCAAGGAAAGGACATCATTTTTCTAAATTAAAGCTAAGTGAACTAGGGAATATAACTCTGTTTAAATCAAATGTGTTGAGGAGAAACAGACCCATGAGTGTCCTCACCTGAAGTCACAGGGCTGGTAGGTTCTACAGCTGTGGGTGCTTCCGTCCAAAAATCATCAACTGAAAGAAAATTCATCACTTTCAAATTATGTAAAGACAATACCCCATACATTTGCATAAACTATTGTATAACTTATGAAGGAAATTACACTGATGTTATCTTTCTTTCCTAACTGTTGTGTACAAGAAAGAACAGGTAAGCTGTAAGGGAGATTTGTACAGTTTCAATGAATAAGGAAGATGAACTGGAAAGGTGCTAATGTCTCATCAGAGACTTCAGATAAGTGCCTGAATTACATTCACAAAATTATGCAATCTCACAATTATGTTTTTATAATATGGACATAGCCACGATAATTAAAGAAAACTAAACTGCAGACTGAGTTGTAAAATGGTCACCCAAAAAAGAACACCTGAGAGGGCAATGTGCTCTGGGAGGTTGTGTTTCTTCTGTATCTTGAGTCTACCATGGGTAGATGCTAGGATGGAGTGGCTACCTGGTGTGCCATATTCACATGCAGATCAACACTCCCATCTAGAAGGTCCACAAATACTGGCTGACAATGTCTCCTAGCTTTGGGAAATGCCTCTTCTGAATTCATAGTCCCTTTAAGAAATAGTCTTTCCCTACCATCTGAAGACACAGCGAGACTAGGCCCAGCCTCTCTGTCTCATTTCCTGTACAATTCAGAGGGGTGAGTCCAACTCTGGGGCTTCTGACAGAACTACCAGGGCTCATCTGGAGTCCCCTGTGTAGGACCACACTCTCTCTTCAGTTTATAACATAAGGATCTCCCAGCTGCACTGGTCAGTAAATGCCACTTAAGAGAACTTAATATATGGTTAATTCATTTTTAAGAAAGAAGGATATAATTAACATATTGTTTCAAAAAGAAAAAAAACAAGGGACCATCAGTGAATAAATTCTGCAAAAATTTCTTATAACCAAAATCAACTTGGAAAATTGGTATCTAACTTATTTTCCAATTTGATCACTTATGATTATATCCACCTACCATCTATTCATCCACCTTTCCATTTTGAGAGTGGTTATGGTATAATAACCAATTGTTGTGTTCAGTGCTTGAGAAGAAAATTATGAACAAGACAGAGATGATCAGTGCCTTCGGTGTAACGATAGTATGAGAAACCACGAGATGCTTCACACATGAAAGCCATTCACTATAAGACAAGACAAAGCCCAAGGCCCAATAAGGAAAGACAGGCTGTGAGTGTGCATGGTGGACCCTGAATGTGAGACTTAACGTCCACACTCCAGGACTTACGTGTGGTCCCCACCGCAGTCACCACCTCACTCTCGCTTCCGTCATCGAGCACAGCTAACAGGGAGACTTCGTACTCCGTTCCAGGATCCAGGCCTTCAATAACATAAGAGTCCTGCTCTTCTTTGAGGGCAACCTGAAAAGCATCTGGTGCTTGGTAACTAGGAATATTTTAAAAGGAGATAGGGAGTGGTGGGGGAGAGAGATTGGCCATTTGGTATTGGGAAAAAAGTTGGTGTGCTCTTCCCCAAACTACAGGGTTGGGGCCTCATGGTCATTACCCTGTCCACTTGGCCATGTCTACTACTGTCTTCCTTGTTCAGCTCATATTTTGGCAGTCAAGTTGGTGAGTTTTTATGGGAGTAACTTCTAACATCAATAGGAGAAGCAATTTCACAGCAAACTCCCTGATCCTCTGCTTCTCAAGATCTTTCTGCACCCTCTCCAGCAATGATTCCTGAGCCTCAGGTACAATATATTAAGCATATACATATGTGGGTGTAATGACAATTAATAATAAAAGATTCCTTAAATTTGAAAGAGATCAAGGAGAGGTATATGGGAGCATTGAGGGAGGGGAGAGGTTGAAGAGAAGGGGAAAGTACGAAGTTCTAACCTCAAAAGTAAAAGAAACAATTTTTTAAAGAAGAAAAAGAGAGGGAGTGAAAGTTAAAGGAAAAATCTGTGTGTAAGCAAGAACTAACTGAATAAAACAGAGGAAACCTGAAATCATTTTAAAATCAAACTACAGATCCTATTGCTTTCACTTCCCTCAACAAATATAGTATTAATGTTGTAAAAGTAGCATTGTAAAGTTTTATTAGCTGTTATTTGTGAGGGTCGAGGAATCTGAGCTATAAAACTGAAGCCCTGGTAACAGTGCATCCTTAATAGTTGAACTATAGCATTATTTGATGCATTTGAAATGCCAAATGCCCTGCCCTGCAAGATGCTACTCCTGAAGTTCTTGTCCATTTTAAAGGGAAGACCAACCTGGGTTCGGCAGTAGGGATTCACTTCCGGGGAACATGTTCGGGATCGATTTTCACTGTGGTTCAGTCAACTCACCTCCTGGGTCTTCCCGCCATAGACCGGAATCCACATCAGCTTGTGCTGACCCTCCTCGGCCGAGAGCGGGTGCCAGGTCACTCGAAAACTATCTGTCTTCACCTCGTCAATTTCCAAGTATTGCTGGGCGGGAACTTCCTCTGTGAGCCATGGAGGAGATTGAGTTTGAGAAATGAGAACGCGAGAAACTATGCCCAAGCAGCTCCCCGTAGGCCACGGGATGGGAAGACCGAGGGAGCTCTTGGTTTTGGAAAGCAATGGGAGAATGGCAACCATCCTTGATCCATCCGGTGTGACTTTAATGTCTGGTTCCAGTACCTTCCAACAGCATAAATTAGGGAAACCACAGAAACAATGTTCTCCAAAATGTTTCCAGTAACTCCAGAACTCTTACATTGTTGATATTGGGCCATTTTCATAAAGTATAAAAAATAAAAATGGAGTTGGAAAGATAGGTCAGCCGTAAAGTGCTTGCCTCTGTACTTCAGTCATCCCTTGCTGTGTTAAGTTTGGGGCCCTGTTACAATACTGCTGTATCATGACGCATTGGGTTAAGTAGTATTAAAATGTCATTCCCATGGGCAGAAAACTGTCTGATAGCAGAAATTTTGGAGTTTGACCTAATGCACCCACACACACATTAATGGATGAAGAGATTAAACCTTTTACATTAAGAAATAAGAGAAATGGGGGGGGGTTAATAGACAACAATGTATGTTGTTTTGTAAATTTTTATTGTTTGGATATTTCATAAATGAACACAATATATTTTTATCACATCTCTTCCTCCCTTCAGCTCCTCCTGGACTCCCCTACCTCATCCTCCTTCTAACTTTATGTCCTTTTTTTAACCTATCAGAGTCAAATTCATGCTTCCCATAGGTGCGTGGGTGTAGGGAAATTCACCTTTTAAAATGAGATGGCATTTTTCTCTCTTTTCTTTATTTTGATTAAAAAATAATTAGCCACATTTTAGATATTTAATTGTGTGTTTGTAATATCTTAATAATTAATATAGATTCAAAGTTACAGTTGAGGAGGTTACTGCAGGTTGGCTAAATCGTTGCTTCCTAAACCTTTTCAGTCCAGAAAAAGGCTTACCTGTGGTAAACTCTCCAACCAGGGGCAAGGACTGCCCCTCCTCGTAGATGGAGAAAATAGCAATGGAGTACTCCGTGAGGGGGGTCAAGCCTTTCAGAGGGAATGTGGTGACAGGATCGACTTCAACCTGCAGAGCAGAATAGCCACAGTCTGTCCCTGATACTCTCAAACTGTGCAGATCATTTTAGTATGATCTACAGTTCAGCTGACTGAAGGGTTATCACTACTGTAAAACACAACACTGATTCACTGAATCACAAAGCCAGAGTGTGTCCCAGTGCACCCATCCTAACCTTACTTAGACATACTCAGAAGGTATGTGAGGCTTTTGAGGCTGATGGAATGACATGCAAAGTTTCTAGCTAAGTCTACTAAGAGCTGACAGTCTTAGCTTCACTGTCTGGGCTCTGCGAACTAACTCCATAGCTGTGTCATAGATGACAACTCTATCATATTGCGCAGGTAACCAACCATGCAGAGAAACATTAACATCAAAGGAAACTGTAAATATTCAAGTGTTTCTTTAT
>LR751134.1:0-69208 GCA_902729485.2 Mus minutoides | reverse complement strand
TGTGTGTGTGTGTGTGTGTGTGTGTGCATATATACATGTGTGTGTATGTGTATGTGTGTGTATGTTTTTGTGATATTAAGACCTGAAGAAAGAGACTAAGGACATATTATGAAAAGGGCCTTGAAGAGAAAGCACAAAATAAAGAGGAGGTAAGGGCAGGATCTGAACCACAAATCCCCAACCAGACCACCCTGAAGGTCAGAGAAAGAAAGAATGAAGATGGCTTTATCATTGAGAGACTGGGGCTGGGCTGCCAAGCTGTGCAGTTTGGAGATCAAATTGTTAATCATGTTTTGTGGCACCCACATCTGTGAGCTTAACATATATCTTAATTGATCCCTATTGCAATACATAGTGTCTTAAAATAAGGTGCCTTAGTTCTGGTGGTATTCCAGAAATTTGAAGAAATAACCATATTTACCTGAGAGCAGGCTTTGTCAAATTAGGGCCCACTGAAAGTGATTTCAAAAGACATTTTAAAGCAGCACAATGCAATCTCAAACTTTACATACCGTCAATCACTAGTTTTGATGCCTAAGCAAAGGCAAATTGGCTCTAAGTTTGCTCATGGTAGCCAATGTGACTGTGATGGTTTGTATATGCTTGGTCCAGGGAGTGGTGCTATTAGGAGGTGTGGCCTTGATGGGGTAGGTGTGCCACTGGGCGTGGGCTTTAATACCCTCCTCATGGCTGACTGAAAGTCAGTCTTCTTCTAGCAGCCTCCAGAGGAAGATGTAGAACACTCAGCTCCTCCTGCACCACACCGGCCTGGACACTGCCATGTTCCCACCTTGATGATAATGGACTGAACCTCTGAACCTGTAAGCCAGGCCCAATTAAATGTTGCCCTTATAAGAGTTGCCTTGGTCATGGTGTCTGTTCACAACAGTAAACCCCTAACTAAGACAGTGACCATTACCAAAGCAGGAAATGCTCTTTCCTCCACTTAATTGTTCATCAACTAGTGTTCAAATCAAAAGCAAACATCACAAGAGATCACCCTGACCTTGTGTATTCCAGGACTCTGCCCTGTACTCCCAACATTCCCTTGGTTTCCAGCCTCACTGGCCTGAGTCATGCTCTCGTCCTCTTCTACTTAGGGTCTTTGCACATTAATTCATTTTGTCTATGACTCTACTGCTCACTTCTTTCCAAAAGTCAGCCTTCCCCATCCATTTCAATGATGCTGAATGCGCCTCCTTGGGTGGTTTCCCTTCCCACGTTTGTCAGCAGTCTTGTTCTCTAATGCTGCTTTTATTGTTTCCTTCCTGGCACTATTCACACGTACTCTATGTCTGCGTCTTCTAGCATTCCGTCTGGCTTCTGCCTTAGATGCAAGCCCCTTGGGGCAGGCCTTGGATTGGTCCCCTCCACACTCTGTCTAACTGCGATAACGTGTGACTCGGTTTCCTTTTTAATGTTATTAAGTGAACTGAGTCCAAAAATTAACATAAAAAGCACCCCAGAAACTTTTTGCAAAAGAGAAGGACTTGTCTAAAGTAAGGACCAGTTCAGAAGCCATGTCCTTCTCTGAGGAATCGACTGTGGACCCAAAAAGTGCCAACCTGGAGAGCGGGTTCTACTTTTACTGATCTGGAGCCTGGAGACATTATACAAGAGTGTGACAGCCAGCTGCAACCGTGTAGCCTCTAACTAAGACACTAGCTCCTGGAGGGATGCAAGTCCCCTATGCTGATGCCACATAGCAGAGAGAAGCAGGACCAGACACACTACACACAGCCTCAGGCTGCTGTTGCTCAGAGAGAGTCACTGAAAGTAAGGATCAACTCTTCCTGACCGATCAGCAATATTCTAGATGGTTCTTAGTATTTAGTGCTGGACACTGTCTACATCCATTGTATTACGTCATCAATTGATCCTCACCAAGACCCCAGGGGCATGAATTTCTATGCTCAATTAGAAGATGGAAAAATTAGTTAAGGATCTTACCCAAGAGTATGCAAACTAGGACCTACAACTTAGACCCAGATGTTTAGATTCTAAACCCTATTGTCTTAGATGTATTTTTACCATATGTTTTATTACTTATGTGCACAAAACCACAAATTTATATTTAAAATATCAATTCAATATGTGTCTTCCAAAATGATATCTATGCACTGTTTCCTGGTATTCCGAATTGCTTTAGGTAATTGCAGGAATCAACATGTAATATTAATTCAGATCCCCTTCCCCTGCCTTCCCTTACCACACTCTAAGTACCTATAAAAATGGCTTTTCACAGAAGAATGTGAAGCTAAGGAGTGTAACTTATTTGTTCTGAGCCATAAAACTTTTAAATGGTAGATCAGCGTCACTTTAACTTTCCTTCTAAGCCTCCACTCTGTGACAAATGGGAATCTTGTATGGCTAACAACCCTACATGAAAATGAAATCCAATTTGTTAGGTTCACTGAGAATAAAAATGCATATAAGCATAAAACCAGCTATTTTACATTTAGTGCAGGTATCTGCTAAAAAGGAATCTGCTCGTTTGCTAAAGGACTTTATTTACCACTTAAAAGACTGTAATTTGTATAAATGCCAAATTAACTTATTAAACCAAATAAAAAGCTTTGTGTGCCATTTTTTATTAGTTACTTTTCTTGTGTTTTTTTGGGGAGGGCATTATATAATTGGGGATCACCTTCAGGTCCTCCTGTCTCATAGAATACCGGCACATGCCTCCATGCCTGGTCTATGTAGTGCTGGAGAGTGAATTTTGCCTCCTGAGATATGCCCCACTCCAGCCTGTATGGCCATACAATTTTAACTATTGGCTTTGAAACTGATGTTACAGGTAGCACCGCAGGACATATGAGAAGACTTTTAAGAAAGGACAGGAATGACTGTGAGGTCACTGTTTTGCAACTAATTTGTGAAGAACTTTATTCATAGTCTAGCTATTCCTTCCCTTCAGCCTAATTTGGGGGTGGAGCGTATGAAGAAAGAGTACTACTGAGCAAGGAGGAATGTAGGCTGTACCACTGAATCTCGGCTAATGGAAACCGGCATCTCACAGCCTAAAAAGGGTGGTTTTACTTTGATAAAAATCAGGGGCCGCACTGTATTCACTCCTACTTCTTAAGTCCTTTCACGATAAATGCTGAGGTGGTTTCTAGCCTTCTATCCCTGATTTACTAGCATTTGGTTGTGTAAAGAAAGATTTACTAAGTTTTCTCAGTACAGTACATGGCTAGTGGTAGTGACGCCACTTCTATTAGATCCATTAGCATCATCAACCATCATCATCTTGCAATCTTCCAGAGTCATTAAGCCCCTCAGAGGGTTAGGAAGAAGGCTCAGTTCTGGAGATAGAGCATCCGAAACATAAAGTCAGTAAAATTCCTTGGTATCTAGCAAAGTTGTCATAGTATAGTTGAGTACCCAAGTCTCAGCTCCAGAGAGGAGACATACTATTTTCTTTCCCATGAAGCAACAAGGCAGACATTAAAGTCTTCCTTCCAACCTGAGCTTTGCAACCACACACAATTCCTATTACATGTGCTGCCAAAGCGAGCACACTCACACACACAATTCCTGAAATGACTCTCCAAAGGAAAAATAGTGGCCATGTTTTAGCTTCATCCCAAATGCCTGGGTGACCTGGTGGCTCAGTTGAAGCTCTGAAGTGTACTCTGAGGCAGGTACTCATAGGGACTAACAACCTGTGACTCCTCCTTGGCTTGAGCTGTCCAAACAACCCCCTTCTAACAATGTACAAGGAACCTAGGACTCCCATGCCTGCATCAAGCTACAGATGCATTCCATTCCAGACAAAGAAATATGAAATACGTTTCTCTACCCCCCCCCATAACCATCAAACACAGATAATTTCTATGCAGTCATACTCAGTGTTGAGGAGGGGAAATCTAACTGTCCTCTGACTGATGTTTTAGGGAGAATCCCATCTTATGCCTGTCTTCTTCTGTATCCTTCTATCTCATCTCCCTGTGAGGAATAAGCATTGGCCAAAATAGGATGAAAAATCTTTCCTTGGAGTCCACGGGCCCTATTCTCTCTGGGCTTATTTTGACAGTTATCCTTTGTCAAGAACAGCAGACCCTCTCTTGAGGTCGTGTTCTTAATTATAGGCTTCCCTTCGGAAGCAGCACAGTCCTTAAGCAACAAACTCAGGAGCTAGAGCCCTCGGTCCAGCCAGGCAGTCCCTGAAACTCCTCAATATGGCTCCTCTTACTCTCTTCAGCCTGCCCTGGATATACTGGCAGGGAGTCAGTCCCTAACACACGCCCTCATCTGCTGTACCTCCCCATTCACGGGTCAGTCCTGGTAGAACTCACGTGCATTATTGAGTAGCCTCTTGGTCTCAGCCCTAGAATTTTATTTTCTTGGGCTAAGTCATAGTTCTGAGAGAGAATTCACTTTCCCATGCTTACTGAAGCTTCGGTTGGGTTTCAGTTCACTCCATTTCTTTGAGTATCAAATGTCCGGGAGGGTTTGAACCAGATTAGTCTCCACTGTGCTGGCAAGTTTCTCACCATGTTTCTGTTTGTCCTCGAAATTCTGAATGTTTTTCTTCATCATTATCTGCTCTGGAAGCTCCTTGACAAGAGGTCAGCTCCCAAGGGCTCAGCGCGAGCTTCACCGAGACGTAAGCAGCCAAGCACATCTTCAAGAACCTGGATGCATCTTGCATATCTTGCTTTCTTTTAGGAAATAGTAACTTGCTCATTCACTTATAAGATTAATTCAAAGTCTGGAATTTTTTTTAACTCTTAAGAACTCCCAGGGCAGGATGTTTGAATCTCACTCAGAAGGGGAACTAAAATAGTCATTGGAGGTGGATGGAGGGAGGGAACTGGGTGGAAGAGTGGATAGGGAGTGAAATGGGGGTGGGGAATCAGGTGTAGGGAAAACCAAGAAGAGAAGACTGGGACGGTGAATGGAAATCAGCAGTGGAGGGGCATCTCTAGGATGTTCCAAAGACCAGGGTTCTGGAAGGCCCCAACAGAGTCTATGAGGATGACTCCAGCTGAGATTCCAAGCAGTAGGGAATATGGAGCTTTAAGTGGTCAGCTCCTGTAGCCAAGCAGGACTCCCAGTGGAGGGGTAAGGACACCAACCCACCCACAAAATCTTCTACCCAAAATGTGTCCTAGCTATAAGATGTGTAGGGACAAAGATGGAGTAGAGACTGAGGGAATGGCCAATCAATAACCAGCCCAACTTGAAACCTACTCCACAGGCAAGAACAAATCTCTGACACTACTAATGGTACTCTGTTATGCTTGCAGACAGGAGTCTAGCATAACTGTCCCTTACAAGAGACTCCACGCAACAATGGATTGAAACAGATGCAAAGATCCACAACCAAACATTAGATGGAGCTTGGGGAGTCTTGTGGAAGAGTTAGGGGAAGAATTGAGAAATCCAGAGGGGATAAGAACTCCACAAGACCAGTAGAGTCAACTGGCCTGGACCCTTGGGGGCTCCCAGAGGCTGAACCACCAACCAAAGAGCAAGCATGGGCTGGACAAAGTCTCCTCCCTTCCCTGAACATATGTACCGAATGTGCAGCTTTGTCTTCATGTGGGCTCTACAACAACTGGAGCAAGGGTTTACACTGAATCTGTTGCCTGCCTGTGGATCCCATTACCCTAACTGGACCCATCTTGTCTGGCTTCAGTGGGAGAAGATATGCCTAGAACTACAGTGACTTGAAGTGCCAGGGTGAGTTGGTACCCAGGATGGCACCTCCTCCTTCTCAGAGATGGAGGGAAGGGAAGTGAGGGGAGGGACCATATGAGAGGGGAATGGGGGAGCTGCTATGGGGATGTACAGTGAATGAATAAATAAATTAATTAACGGGAAATTAATTCATTGCTTGGAAAACAATAAACTCTTCAAATGTTTTAATGCAAATATAGGCAACTTCTACTTTATGTACAGAAGAAAAAAACAAAACTCCCAAGGCCAGTTGTACAGCTCAGTGATTAGCTTGCACAAAGCCCTAGGTTCATTTTCCAGGAAAGGCATTAAACTGGGTGTGGTGGTTCATAGCCGTCATCTTAGATCTTGGAAATTGGAGGCTGGAGGCCCAGAAGTTCACAGTCATCCTCAGCCCCATAGCTGGTTTGAAGCCAGTCCAGCATGCATTATTTTCAATTTAGGTCAGTTAAGGATGATTTAAAAAAAAATCTGGACTCATTGGGAAATGATTTAAGCAGAGACATATTTTTCCAGTATAGACTGGTCACTGTTGATAGTATCCTTGCCTCTTCGCCAGTTTCGTGTAGCCTGATCTTATGTCAATCAAGAAACTTGGAAGTCTTTGATTCAATATAAAACATTTCAGTGAAGCCAAAAGAAAAAAAGAAAAAAAGGAGGTTGGGAGAAGGAGGAGGAAGTGGGGAAGGGAGGGAAGGTGGGTCAAGGCAGAAAAAAAGCCATTGGTGGAACAGTGTAAGGTCTTAGGTTCAGCTTTCAGGATCACCCCACTCAAAAAGGGGAGGAGTCTGACACTGATCATTTACTTGTGATTATTTCCTGGGGAAATGGTATTTAAAGAACATTTCTTTCTACCAGTGCAGATATGGCTTGATTCGTTGGAAGTAGTGATTTTCATGGGGCAGGAAGTTACTCTGCATTCATTATTGATACACTAGAAGACCCTATACAGACGAAGGGTATTGGCCATAAAGTAATGCTTTTTTGAGGTCTTTGAAGTTTTAAGTGTGCAGGCATTGGTCAAGAGCTCCAAGTTTTTTCATTCTCAAGAACTCTAAGTTGCATATAATTCTAAATTTCTAAAGATTTTATCATTCCATCCAAAATGTATCCAGCTGGCTCAGTGGCTGTGCTCTCTGGACACTCTGGATAGCAGGAAGAAATTTCTAGCTTTCCACAATCCAGATGACTACAAGGCCCATTAAGCAATATACTTCAATTTTTATCTTGAAAATTTATGTGTAAACATAGGAATCATGAAGTATATGCTCAGAAGCCCCACAATCTGATAAGAACACCTCCTCTCTTGATCTGCATATAGCAGGTGCTGAGATGGGGGGTGTCTTTGGTGGCCAGACATCCCCACCACGCTCGTCACTCCCTCATCTGCTGTTTCTGTCACTGGTCTTAGCTGACTGGTCTTGACTCATTGTCTTTCTTTCAGCACATATGGATTAAGTTAGCTAGAAATGTCAGGAACATAGCTGACGATACATCTCTTTGCAGTTGTGTCTAACTCTATACTTTAATTGTTGTGCTCCTCCTGTGTATATTTTGTGCCTGACCCTCTTATACAGCTAAGTGTGCAACTTTGGGGAGAATAACTCCTGTATTACGAGCAATAACAAAACAACTGTAGCTCAGGGATTTTTTTTTAATTGCTTTACTGCTCTGGGTTCTTATCTTAAAAAACAAAGCAACTTTCCACCAATGACCCCAGACTTATTGGAAATATCTACTCCTCAGATTTATGAAGGTTGAGATAAAGGGTTAAATGTTCTTTGTCCAGGTTAGAAAGTATGCCCCTGTTGATATTCCATTACATAATGACACTGAAGAGAGTGTGTACTGCAAAATATTACTTCAGTTTAATTGCAGGAGAAAGTTTGTCCCAACATATGAAAATACTTATTTTTACTTGGTCAGAAAATAGAAATGATGTAATTCAACATAGTTCCCTCTTTTTCTTAGCTTCTTGGACCAAGATAAGCAAAAATAAAACAACAACTAAAAAAGCCTTGCTATCTTGCTAGAACATGTTTCTAAGGAAAGAATTCTTAAATGTATTAGTCATCACACACAAGACACTGTAGTATAGACATACACTTCCCAACTCCCATTTAACTGACATATTCTGTTCTTCAGAGGTAACCACACTGGTGGCCAGCTCCCACTTACAGGCTTCTCATATGTCTGCCAAGCTGACCATAGTAGGTGAAATCTGTGTCTCTCCCCACAGTGAACTGGATTTAGGCAGGAACTTCTGACATTTTCTATCAATGGAGAACAGCAGTGACGACATCAAATGTCTCTTTAAGATGTGGGCTTCTTATGAAGGCCATACTTTTGAATGAGTTTCCCAAGTGCTGTGATTATATGTGTGTATGACCATGCCTGACTTTAAATGATTTCTGAGTCTAGATTACTAAAGGTGATACAATTCCATTAGGTACTTTCCCTGTCCTTTGGACCTGTGTCATGGGACTCTCAAGCCAACACCCCTAAAACTGAGTGCCAGAGGCGTCACATGAAGAGAAAACTCAGAGATGTAGATGTCAGCACTAACTTTCATCTGCACCACCACCACCCCAGACCATGCAGTGACATGTAAAAGGTCCCTGAGAACATGGCAGCTCAGGCCATTCACGTGTCAGGAAAGTCGTATGTCCAATTCTCACCTTCTGAATCCCATGAACTATGAAAGGAAATGAGTGTTATATACAATAGTTATATATTATGCTATTACTATTATTTGTTTGCTGAAACTGAAGGACAATTTTATTAGTTTAAAAGAAAGACACCTCCCTCAAGGCACACAAGCTGTACATCTCAGCAACTGCTTGGAGGAAGAGAAAAGATTTTTTTAAAAAGTCGTTGCCATTGAAGCTATCAACATGGAGGTCAACGACATGACAGCAGGCAGACATACCACATGAAATGGGGCTTTAAGGACAGAGTAAAGAAGTCCAAAGTATCAGAAAAAAAGGCATACTTTCATCCTGGCCAGTATCCAAAAGAAAGTAACAGGCAGAGGGAAGAGAGAGAGTTTCATTTTTCAGAGTCAGAAAAGGGGCAGACACAGCTGACTCTCCTGAGCGCTTAACTTATAGAGACTGCACTAGAGGAAGGGATATTAGAATGGTCTCAACCCACTAGACTTTGATTATGAGGCCATAATGAACAACTACGCAAGAGCCTGAAAAATATCATGGCCCACATCTTACCTCATTGATTTCTGTCCCGTCTGCACTGGTATACACAATTCTGTAACCACTGATCTTTCCCGATGTGGGATCCCAGGTTAACCGAGCGCTGTTAGAGCCAACATTGGAGATCCTCAAATTTCTCGGTGGGGTTAAGGGTACTAAGGGAATAGAGCACAGTGAAAACTTTAAACAGCTAAAACTCATCTAAAGCCAGTGAAACACAAGAAACAGCTCCCTTGGCATTCAGAGTCCTTCTCATAGATGTTATAATCTCAAAATACGTGATGAATTCTCTCATAAAAATCAACAAAGTTGCCTAATTAACAGCTCTTCTCCTTGTAGAGAACGAAGGGCAGCAGGAAGTTATACATGCTTAGAAGGATGTATAACAGTGGGTAACGCACTGTGTCTTTTTGCATAGTGCATGTTACAAATAAGGAACCAGTGACTCAAAAACAAGACACCTAAAACTAAGTCTGAGCTCATTCACTCAACGGCTCTGTGTGTGTGTGTGTGTGTGTGTGTGTGTGTGTGTGTGCACAGAAGGAGGAAGGTGCTGTCTGTCTGTATCTAAGATAACTGTGGGAACTGCCGTGAGCTCTTACCAATCTTTAACTGCAGTGAGTGTCACTGATGAGATGGTCACTTTGAGGTTAACGAGTACCACCTTATCTCACTAAACTGTAGTAGTATTAGACTATTTCTCTGTTAGAATCAACAGAGGAAGAGCCTTGGAGACATACGAGGCCACTTTCTCAGCCTCCACAAGATAATGCTCTCAACTCTGATGGCCAAGGTTCTCATTACCTCCACACACTCAGATTTCAGACACTGCGGAGCTCTCGGGAGTTAGTGATCATTTTTATACTTTAGGAACTATATACAAAGTGTAGGAAGTAAAATAAAGTGACACGATCGAGCCTCATGCACGCTTCGCCTTACATCATTCCAGAATCCAATTACATTTTGGTGACATGGCAGAAAAAAAGTCTATTTTCCTGAAAACATAAAAATGCCATTTGGGAACATTTTGAAAGTATTCTCCCTCCTTCTCTCTCTCCAGCTACTAATCATAGGAAAGAGCTGTATATAGTTTAAACACCTAGGTAAATGAGCATTCTTTGTGACAGATGGGTTTTTTTTTTAACAGATAGCTTCCTCAAATACCGTGAGTGGTATAGAGATACTTTCTGATGCAGTCTTCTTCTTCTTCTTCTTCTTCTTCTTCTTCTTCTTCTTCTTCTTCTTCTTCTTCTTCTTCTTCTTCTTTCAGATTTGATGTTTTAATTAGTGTTTTGAAGAGCAGGGCAAGAGGGCTTGAACTAACCAAGAATGGGTGTGGGAAAATATCTTTATCACTAAACTTCTATTATGATTTTGCCTCAGGTTGAATGGTAAAGAAAAAGCACTGTTGCTACTGGGCTGCTCATCTCTTTCCAAGGAACAGGTCCTTCCTGCACTCTCAGAAGACTCAAACCATCATGGATACAGCCATGTTGAATGGCCTGCCTACAGCAAACCTTGGTAACATATCATAATACTTAATATATTATATTTTCAAAACATAGATATACTTTTCTCTTAAAACAGTTTGAGCAATTCACTTAAAACTAGCCTCCGAGATAGGATATATCTCAGTGTTATACCACTTGTCTAGCACACATGAAAAGTAAAAACTAGTAAAAATTAGCCTTCCTGATATAATTTTAGTTAAAGACCAAACAGAATAATAAGGGGCTCGTAGAAGGACAGCAGACATTTTTAGAAGAAATATTAATTTATTAATTTCTATGAGTATAAAACAGATATTTAGTAATTACATATTTTCATGTGGATTTAATCTTACATCTACCATATGGCAGATAAGACACTGTTTTCTTTCTTTACAGAGAGAAGAACTGACAACATTGTCATTGTCACCCAACTTAACCTGAGCTGAGCTTTCTGTCTTGGTTGCTATGAACCCAGAACCTTCTGGAGCGTTTCCCTTTCTAGTCTTATCTAGTACATGGCACATTCTTATTGAGAGGGGGAGATGGGGTGAGAGGATGGAGAAGAGGGGAGAGGGGAGAGGGGAGAGGGGAGAGGGGAGCATTTATCAGAAGGATCCTAGAGTAGTTCAGGGTTAACATCTCAACTTCTCATGACAGCTCCAGATAAAAGAAATACATGTTTTTCCTAAGTAAAATATACATTTCCGGCTGGGCGTGGTGGCGCACGCCTTTAATCCCAGCATTTGGGAGGCAGAGGCAGGCAGATTTCCGAGTTCGAGGCCAGCCTGGTCTACAGAGTGAGTTCCAGGACAGCCAGGGCTACACAGAGAAACCCTGTCTCGAAAAACCAAATATATATACATTTCCCCAAAAGTCACAATGGCCTCTTGGGAGGTTTCAACCAAAACTGGTATTTTCAATTCAGAATCTGACACATTCCTTTAGGCTTTAGGGATAGCGTCTCATGTGAATCCCTGCCCCACTCACAGGTTGTCTCTTGTCCTGTAGCAGGATCGCTGGCCTCTTCTCCAAACATGGCATACACAGTGACTGTATATTCTGTATTGGGGAATAGCCCACTCAGTTCAATGTCTGTGTGTGTCTCTCCAATTTTCATCTGAAAAGGACACATACAATTAGTTCATTTCACGCGTGTGTGTGTGTGTGTGTGTGTGTGTGTGTGTGTATGTGTGTGTGTGTGTGTGTTATTTGCTCTGATAAGAGTGGAACTGAGAAAAGGTGGCACTCCCAGAATGATGTGTCCACTCATGGCACCTACCTCAAACAAGCTTCAGCCAGAGTTATGCGTCTCTGAGTTCTTTTACATTGGAAACTGATAATATAGAACCCCAGAAAACTGAGTGTCACCCCCACCCCCATGCTGTGTTGGGATAATGCTTTTCAGCTGGACAAAGGGTAACTGTAGCCAGAACAACACTGCTGTCTGGTCCCCAGGAAAGTGGGGGTGGAACTGAATTAGAGAGATTCTCTAGATGTGTGCTTCAGAGCAGCATGCTGGAGGCAAGGCCAAATGGGCATTTGTTACTGCTTGTTAATTCTTACCAGTCCCCGGGCTGGATGCCCAGTTCTGCTTCAAGCTCAATTGCACTGGGCCAGTTTTGTCACCCCATTTAACAAGGAGGCCATCTGGAAAAACTGCAAGTCCCTTCAGGTACTCAGAAAAGATAGCCTTAGCATGACACCCAACTTGTTAACTTGTCTCCTGATCCTGAGATAATGTTTTTGGCCTTTGAACTTTGTCAGGCTATATATATATAGGCTTTCTCATGTGACAATTGGACATCAAATATCTGACAGGGAGTTTAGAGGAAAGAAAAAAATCCCCACAGTCTCCAGTCACACAATCCAAGTTGACGCTGAACTATCTAAACACACACAGCAAATGTGGGGCATGTCTTAATTAATGATTGATGTGGAACAGCCCATCCTAATGCAGGCTGTGCTGCACTTGGGCAGGTAGCCTTGGATTTTAAAAGAAAGCAGAGGGAGAAAGCCATTAAGCAGCACTCCTCCACGGCCTCTACTTGAGGTCTTGCTTCCAGACCATGCCTTAAGACCCTGCCCTGACTTACTTTGATGATGCATTGTGATATGGAAGCATGAGCCACGTAAACCCTTTACTCTACAAGTTGCTTCAGTTTGTTATGTTTTATCACAGCAGTAGAACTAACACAATGGTTCTTATCAATGTTTAGTTTTATAAAACAGGTCTTTGACAGTCAGAGAATTACATTGCAAACTGCCTCTCTCGTCCACATTCAGAAGTAAGGTATCTATCTACTCGAGTGGCATGGACAGCATGTTCTCTTTTTTAATGTACCTGGAGCAACTGCTGTAGTGTAGTCATACAAGGGAAAAGGTTCAATGAAAGACACTGTCTCAGAACAGTAACAAGAAGAATGAATGAAGAAGTCATCCAAAGTATATCTCTGCCCACCACACACACATACACATGCACACACAAGTACACATACACACGCATACAAGTACACATACAAACACACACAAGTACACATACACACATACGTACACACAAATTCTTATCCAAGAGGCATGTTGATCTGCCTCTCAAATTATTAAGACAAAACTTTAATTCAGTGCATACCACATAGCTACTTATAAACTATATGTGGTAACATATATAAACTTTCTCTAGAGCCATCTAAGAATATCTAGTACTTAAAACAAAAACCTTGAGGCTATGCCAGTGCCTGGCAAACAAAGAAGTGGATGCTCACAGTCAGCTATTAGATGGAACACAGGGTTCCCAATGGAGGAGCTAGAGAAAGTACCCAAGGAGCTGAAGGAGTCTGCAACCCTATAGGTGGAACAGGCAATATGAACTAACCAGAACCCCCAGAGCTCATGTCTCTAGCTACATATGTAGCAGAAGATGGCCTAGTCGGCCATCATTGGGAAGAGACGCCCCTTGGTCTTACAAACTTTATATGCCCCAGTACAGGGGAATACCAGGGCCAAGAAGTGGGAGTGGGTGGGTAGGGGAGCAGGGTGGGGGATGGAGGAGGGTATAGGGGACTTTCGGGATAGCATTTGAAATGTAAATGAAGAAAAACATAAAAATGGGAAAAACAACAACAACAACAAAAACCACTTTTCAAAATAAACTCTAAGGACCTGGGGCAATCATGCAGAAACACAAGGCAGGGACGTTAGTATTAAACACTATGTACGGAATAAGATATCTCTATGTCCAATAGCATGAAATTAATTAAATATAACTTATACAAACCAATAACAAAATGCTATGCTTAAATCTACTGTGTAAAATACTCCTCAATGGAATGGGAAAATATTCGCATTAGGTGAAATTAAAATACCTGACTCGAAAAATGTCTCCACTTGACAGATTACAATGTACTGAAAGGAGCATGAAGAGATGCTCCGTGGTTAAGAGTGCACCCTGTTCTTGCAGAGAACCTGGTTGGTGCCCAGCACCCACATGGGGGGCTCACAACCACCTCTAACTCCAACTCCAGGGGATCTGACACCCTCCTCTGACCTCCTCAGGCATCTGCACACACACACACACACACACACACACACACATACACACACACACATACACATACACACACACATACACATACACACACACACAAGTACACACAAACACTGACATAATTAAAATTATAAAATGATCTTTTAAAAATATACTGAAGGGATGGGAGGGTGGAGCTCAGGGGGAAAGTGCCTACCTAGTACGTGTAAACTTATTGATTTGATTCTTAAAAGGATAAAAGGAATAAGGAAATGGAAGGGAGGGAAAGGAAATAAAAAAAATATATGAGAAAAAGAAAGACTTAAATGAAATGTCATCAGAAAGGCAGCACAACTTGCCTTGCGTGTGGGGGATCCTGAGTGTAGTCCTTAGCCTTGTAAAATAACACATGACTGGCCTTTTGTAAATAGCCTTGTATAGGTAGCATGATTGCCACCAATGTCTTTATTTTGACAACTTGAATTTTCTGAATTGTAACCAATCAATTTTGACAATATGAATTTTATCCAGAAGGCAAAGGCCCGAGGGCCACGGTTGGTAGCCGGGAGTTACCTCTTTCTCATCTCCAGCCAGACCTTCTGTGAGAGGAGCATAGAGGATCAGATAGCCTGTGGCTCCAGGTACCGCATCCCACCTGACTCGCATGCTGTTCTCAGTCACGTCGTACAGCTCGAGGTCAGAAGCCATGGGCAAGGCCACTGCAAGAAGAGGCTCTTTGTAATACTCACTTACTACTGCACTTCAGGAAAAAAAAAATCAAGTAATAAGAAGCAAGATGCCAGTCCTTCCAGGGCATGCTAATAATCCCAGCATTCAGAAGAAGAAGGCAGGAGAATTGTTTCGAGTTCAAAATCAGTCTGTGGAACTGAGTGGCATCCCTTCTCAAATAAATAAATAAATAAATAAATAAATAAATAAATAAATAAATAAATAACAATACCGGCTATATTTCATATTTCAAGAGTTTGGAGAAAGGAATTAGGATAGACTTGAAGTGTAAACACTGGTAGAAAAGATGATTTTGTTCTTTCAAAAGCATAGATGTAGAGCCCTCATGGATGACCACACCTGCTTCTCTAACCACATTCTCAAATCCAGCACTCTGCTTACACTTGCAACTCTCCGCTTGAGTTTCTTCTGGAGTCCCGACAACACTCCAGGGCACTAACACATGCAAATTTTTGCAGACTCAGCTTGTACTGAAGACTGAGACATCCGTGAGAGGGGAAATGGCCATTAGACTCTTTCTGCAAAGGGAAACTGTCTGGGGGACTGTAAGGGAGGCAGCTGGGGATGACAGGATGGGAATGTGAGCAGAGGAAGTGGATGATTTAGGGCAAATGGGATACATATGTAGGGAAACACCACAGTGGAAACCATTACTTCATATGGTAACTTAAAACTCATTTGAAAAAGAGAAAACACATTTCTCCACAACAGAAGCATCGACACCAGCCTGACAGATCACTGTCAGTCAAAAGCCAAGCACGGCACAGAGGAAAAGCACCATGGTCCTGGAATGTGGTTTTTAGTGTTGTTTACATCGTTATTGCTCTGTGAAATGCATGCTATTTAGGCCAGTTTGGCATAGCACCCAAGACATAGTAAGAACACAGTTTTTCAAGTGACTAAATGTTGTTTTAGGATTGTCTCGTCTTATGATGCTCTGAGTATGTACCTGATGTGTGTATGTATGTGTGTATGCATGTAGTATGCGCATGTGTAATTGTCTTCATGCCCAGTTGAAGGGACTGTCAGGATTCAGACACTCTTCTAACCTATGAGGAGATTAATGTTGAGGGGAAATGCACTGTAACTCCCTCACTATTCCCCTGGGGAAAAGAAGCCCCTGAACTTCTCCATTCTGACTAACAAATTTGGCACAGCTCTTGGTTCACAACAAATATTTACTGAAAAAAAATATATATGTGTGTGTGTGTGTGTGTGTGTGTGTGTGTGTGTGTGTGTTGAATGAATGAATGAATGAATGAATGAATCTGCCTCCTTCACCACCACAGCTGCCCTGTCTAAACCATGCAAGACATTTGTAAAATCCATTCCCTACACACAGCTGGAAAGCTGCAGCTGCGGCAGCATCCTCTCCCACATACATGACAGGCACTTCCTGCGACTCTCTGTCAGGGTGTCTACCCACCCTGATGAGCCCAGTTTAGGAAAGAGCCACCCAAGCAAGGCTGTTCATGTTGTAAGTAGAAGAGGATTAAATACACACACGTGGTTTCTGTTCCCCGCAGGCCTTCACTAGCTGTGTGGGCAGATACTGCAAACACTGCTATCTGGTATTCGGTGGAAGACATCAAGTTTTTCAACACTATGGAAGATACACTCCCATCCACCACCACCTGTTGAAAGAACCATTTGAAAGAAGATAAAAATATCTCACATGCAGAATTGAGACAAACAAGCAAATATATCTCCAGCAAGAGCATCTTGTTAAATATTTTATTATTTGTGCAAGGTCTTCATTCCCACTCTAGGGTTCAATTCTCCTTGTCTCAGTGCATACATGGATGCACTTCTATAGAATCCATCCAAAGTCATTTTTAATTCATATATAGTGCTAATTGTGTCATTTCTGGGATAATTATTGTCCTGGTCAGACTCACATGACAACAATAGATATAATTTTCCCCAATGGCACTTTGGGAAACATTTAAAAGGTTTGTTAGTCATGAGAAAAATAGAGCCACTGGAAGGACTATGGCTTATTTTTCTCTTTGGACCAGATGATTTGAAAGTCCATGATCAATTTCTGTAATGCTTGAAACTAAAACGAAGCCCGCAGATTCTGCCTGGATAGAGAAAGGCATTGTGAAACACTGTGAGGTCAATCTGAGGTTAGAACAACAAAAGGAAGTGAAGATGTCATCATGTCTTCACTCTATGAATCACTGCATCCAGGCAGGGAAGGGCCCCGCCATTGGCAATAGGTGTTCTCTTCTAGATACAGCTAGCCACGATGGAGAACACTGGCCACAACTGCTTCAAGATGGCTTTCCATGGCCCTGATCTCTACAAATGTCCAGGAAAGTCCAAATGCCAGAGGACTGGCCCGTCCTATTACCCCATAATTTGGAACATGCTGTCTTCACTATGGCAGAAACCCCTCACCACTGCCACATAAACCAAGATGCATGAAAACCTTTCTACTTAGAAATTGTTAATTTGGGGAAGAAAAGTAAAATAGTTTCTAAGTGCATACTTGATCCATTCTTAGGATGACTGGATGGCTGGAGGAGAAACGGTGTGGCTACAACTTGAAGAGACAGAGCAACAATACAGACATGTAGAAATCTATTTCAAGCCACTTAAACTATTTAAGCAGAAGGATGTCCTACACAAACATGCCTGCTTCATCCCCACTAGAAAGACTTTAAGGATTGAGAAGTCTGGAAAGATTGTCATGTTACCTCCTCCGGCTTTCCACCTCTGGTGGGATAATATACAACTCTGTATTTTTCCACTTTTCCTGAGGAGTGGGTCCAGTTAACCATAAAGCTCCTGGCGGTGACTTCAGAAGTGATCAGCTCTGTAGGTGGCCCGATGGTGGCTCGGGCTGAGGCTAAATGAAAGAAATACACTAAATAAATCTCATTTCCCAAGTTATTCCAATGAACAGAAGAAAAGCCACTAGACAGAAGTGACTCTTGAAGTTATGGTGCCCCCTAAGAACCTGCTCTGTGGAAAAGTTGGTTCCATTATTAATTCTTGTGCTCTTTTCTTCATTCAAAACATTTACTGTCCATTAGAAACCATTCATTGAAGTAGATTCTTAGTAACCAAACTGAAATAAAACATAGTCCTTAATTCTCAGAAACTCTGACAAGGACTGTTAATAAACAATGAAAGCAGGCCCTTAAGTGAGTGGGCACACATCCAAAGATGCTCTTCTGGGTGTCTTAGAGGTGCCATTGAATTCTCGGCAGTTATTAATGCTGCCCATGTTTGTAGATGAGAACAGTAAGGCAGAACAAAGGCGACGAACCTCCCAGGTCTAAGGAGGAGCAGCCCTCAGAGCTGAGAACGCATCAAGCTTCATACAAATACTTCTCTGCATCAGAGGACATGACACCTACACTGAAGATGTCCCGTCAACAGATGATCGATATCTAAACGTAAAAGTGCTCAAAGAAACTGACACATACTGAGTAACCAACCTCTCTGTGCCAGACATGTGTGTGCCATGTGCATGTTGAATGGTTCTGTAATGATTCGGGGCATGTAAAAATCTCAGTGGAGAGGGAACACTACGTGAAAAGGAGAATAAAGAGATTTGTTGTTAGGATTTCTCAAATTTTTAGGGAACCTAAAGGAACTTTAATAAACACAGCAAAGAGAAAACTATTGTACACTGTAGGTATTATATGCTTTCTTATCAAGTACATGTATAGGAGTTTAAGGGTATCTGTCTGCCTGTTTGTCAGTCTGATTGTTTGTCTGTCTATTGACAGGGTTATATGTGAAAAGTTCAGATCTGAAGTAGCCTCACTCTGAGGTCAGACAAATTTGTTCTCAGTCCCACAGCTTGGGTGTCCAACCCAGCCCCAAGAGATCTGGTCTGAGGAAAGCAGAATGACTGAAGAGAGAAGGAAAATGAGCCAAACCTCACAAAGAAACTCTCCTAGATACACCACAGGCAAGAACTAAAACCAAACTCTCCTAGATACAACACAGGCAAGAACTAAAACCAAACTCCTAAAATAAGGCCTTGATAATGTCCCTCTTCCAAGATCCTATGAATCACCTGTAACCTACCAATCATGTAGTAAGGGGCAAGGGTTGAAGAACAGTGATGACTTTTTATCATCATTGTGCAAAAAAAGTATGTATACTTTCCCCCACCCTCTCTAAGTACGACTGAAAAGTCAAGACATTGTGTACAAGGAAAGCATAAGAAGGCTCTGAAGTCAGAGGGGGAAAAGGTAGAGGCAAGAGGCTCTGCAGAACCCAAGGGACACCACAGAAGCCATTGTCTTTTCTCTTTAGTGTCTAAATGTCCCTAACTGGAAAGTAAATGTATCTAGCAACATAGAAACATCAGAGTATCCATACAAAATCTATTCCAACAAAAACTGTTGTCTCTAGGCAAAGACCAGGAAAAGGCTGGCATACAAAGACAGAAAACTTTCAGCAGTAACTCCAGACACACACTACGGAAAACAACTGTACTCCACCTCTCTGATACTGTAACCCATGGCAACCAACGTTAAACAAGCCTCCCAAATTCCACCCTGTTTTGGTTTTCATACTGTGTCACAACATCTCTTCACATCCCTCCATCCAAGCCAAGGTGGGATGGAGAGTCAGAAAACGCCTTCTCCCCTGTCCCTATCTGTGACAGCAGTGTTGGTCACGGAGAGGGCCTGCCAAACTTCCAACCCAGCCTGTCCCTTCACATCCTCCTTAACTTAGGGACACACAGTAGTCTATCAGGTCTTTCCCAGCTTTCCTACAATATGGAGGCCACTCCCACAGAACTGTTAGGAGAAGCCACCTAGGAACAGAAATGAGGGTCTCCTGCTTCTCTAAAAGGTGAACATGAATGGCAGGCCAATGAGTAGCCCTTTTCCCCCCAAGAAACAAAAAGGCAAAATAAGTAACTCATACTTTAACCCTAACTAGCAAAAAGGATGGTATCAGAGAAAAACATTTAAACCAGACGTACAGCCCTCATGGAACACTTTAGTGCAAAATGAACAATGAAAAACATAGTTGAAACCAAAGACAACACAAAACTCTCAGAAAACAAAGAAAAAAATCAGTACTAAAATTAACAAGGGGCTCAACAGCAGCATGTGGACAGAGGGAAGAATCAGCAAGCTTGTTTGCTAGCACAGAAATGGCCAACCTGAGCAGGAGAGAACAATCAGACTCCATGCTCAGCAGAACTGGGTGTGCTGGTCCATGCCTGCACACTCGGTGCCTGAAGGCAGATACAGACAGATCAAGGAAATCAAGGTCCTTGAATCCTGGTTATAGGATTAAGTCAAGATCAAACTGGACTTGTAGCAGAGATGGTTACTACATAACCTATCTCAGAAATGTTTTCTGCAAATAGGGATAGTCACAGAGACTCAAGTACATTGGGAACATGACAAAATACTTTTAATTCATAACATTAAAATCTTAAAGAGGAATGAAAACGAACTCAGTACTCAAATAATACTTGAGGAAACAAAATTTACTGTGTGTCTGATAGATCCACAAGAATTCACACTCAGCTAACCACACTCTAGCTTCTGAACACTGAACACAAAGCAGAAAAGAAAATCTTTAAAACAGTGAGAGAAACACATCCCTTATCTGAAGAATGAAAATAATTTATAAACCCTGAAAACCAAGAGGAAGAGACACAACTCTGTTTGAATGTTCAGAAATAAAATCATTTATCAAGATCTCATCATCCAACGAGGACCAGTGTCAGCAATGTAGGGAAAACCAAGATATTCTCAGAAAAAAAAAAGAGAGATTTTTATCACTAGCAGACTGACCTTTAAAAGAAATAAAAGATGTGGTATTCTTTCACTGGAAATAAAATTAATTTTTAAAAAGGAATGCCAGGTTATTACAAGTGAAAAATGACAGAAAACATAGATGGAAGGAAGAGTAATAAAATGTATTCCCTCAAGTTTTCTGAATTATGTTTAATATGAGCTGGGGATACAGATCAGTTATCATGGTGCTTGTCTATCACACAGGAAGCTCTGGGACTATTCTCCAGAATCACATAAACTTGCAATCCCAGCACTGTGGAAGTGGAGTCAGGAGGGTCAGATGTTCAAGGTCATCCTCAGCTATATAGCAAATCCATTAGCAGCCTGAACTATTGGAGACGTTGTCGAGGAAACACTGTTTGATGATTAAGACAGGAATTATAGAACTTCTAGCTTTATAACTATCACATATGATAGTGATTCTATCATATATGGAGAAATAAATAATAACACTATGACACAGTCATGATAAAGAAAAATGGCTGAAGGGAAGAGAATTGTATACATGTTACTCAGGAAGGAAGCTGAAGACATGGCTATAGACCAGTGATCCTCTTCCTAATGCTGTAACTCTTTAATACAGATCCTTATGTTGTGGTGACCCCACAACCATAAAATTATCTTTATTGCTATTTCATAACTGTAATTTCTACTGCCACAAATAATAATGTAAATATCTGCATTTTGTTATGGTATTAGGAGACCCCTGTGAAAGGGGCATTTCACGCAAGGTTGGAAACCATTTCTTTAGACCCTACAGACATCAAAAAATGCTATATAGAATTCTACAACATTTATAAAATGGACCAATTCCTTAAAATCAAAATGCTCTTTCTACAGGAGGGAATAAAGCAACAATATACCAATGCAATAGTTACATGTAACCTGGCATGAGAAATCATAGCAAATTCAATATGGCAAGAAAATGAAAGAAAAGTTAGAAAAATAAAAAAAATAATAAAATTATTTCCATTTCTTAATTATATAATTTTCTACACAAAAACTTCCAAACTAATTAGCAATTTCAAGTCATATATATGATATACAAAATAAACATGCAAAATCAAATCTATTCCTATCTACAAGAAACAAACATGTAGACTTTGAAATTTTAAAAAATTAATCAAAATTATTCATATGAAGTTAAATAATTTGTACAATTCTAAGAAAACCTTTTAGTAAATAAGCAGTTAGGACTCATAAGTCCTGAAAAATATAAAATGTTAATTAATGAAAGAAATCAAATCATATCTAACTATATGAAGAATTCATAAACTGGATATCCCCAATAAACTGAAAATCTTTCTTTTACCAAGTGAAATTTAGTAACTGGCAATTTATATATGCATTTACAATCAATACCCAAGTAAAATTTTTATAGAGCAAAGATATTCTAATATTTAATCAAGTAATAAAGACAGAAAGAGTTTTTTGGAACTTAGAATAACTAAGGGTTGTGGAGATGGCTCAATGGGCAAAGGTGCTGTAGCTTCAGAAGGCTAACCATCCAGGTTAGCTCCCAAGACCCAAGGATGTGCTGGTATACATCTGCAATCCCAGCATTCCCTCAGCAAGATGGGAGGTGAAGAAAGAAGAATAGACTGGAAGGTTCATCCTGTCAGCCTCCACGAGCACAGCAGCAGAAACAAGAGTAACATGACCTCAGTGAAGTAGGAGGAGAGAATCAACTCCCAAAGGTTGTGTCTGACTTCTACATACAAGTCATGGTACACACATACACAAAGAAATAAATTTGTAAATGATGATGATGATGACATGAGAGAAGTCAAGTCTATAAAATTTAAAGACTTGCTATATAACTACAGTAAATTAAAAATGTATGAGTGGAAGAAAATTAGACAAGGTAAACAGGCCAATGAGCCTGATATAAAACCACTACAGAATTATACCTAACTGACATTGGCACACAAAGTTCAACTAGAGAATGCTTCATACTTTTGTTCTAGATGTATCTTTAGAGGTGGTTTTCCACAGAGGACAAACAGAACAAAACTCAAACAAGTGAAAAGTTCAATATTACTAGCCATGAGGAAAATGAAAATCAAAAATCCACAATGTAGTATGGCTACAAACCTTTCAGAATGGCTGAAATTAAAACAAAACCAGAAAGAACATCAGCATTGGTATCAATGCATAGAAACTGGATCACTCTACACTGCCATTTGGAACATACATTTCTAGAGTCTAGAAAGAGTCTAGAAGTTTCTAGTGAAAGCCAAATTAAACTGAACATGAACCCAAGATACTGTTCAGTCATTGCACACCTGGACATTATTCCAGAGAAATTAAAGCCTACATTTACACAAAAATTAATAAACAAATATTCACAGCCACTTTATCATAGTATCTTGGATACTGGAAAGAATCCAGAATATGTGAATGCTTGAATAAACAGTGGCACATCCATACCAATGAAAACAAAGAGCCATTGATGAACATATAATTTGGAAAATTCTCCAGAGAATTATTCGGCATGAAAAATTCCAATTCTCAAAGGCTGGATATTGGAAAATTCCCTGTGTATAATTGTTTTAAAATGAATACATATATACGTTCGTACATAGACACATGGAGACCACTCTATTGGCTGTCAGGATTTAGCAAGAGGGTGATAAGAGGATGTTAAGCGTGAGTGTGAAGAGCAGCAGGAGTATTCCTGTGATGGAGATGTGTTGTTGTTGTTGTTGTTGTTGTTGTTGTTCTGAGTCTATTGTTGTTCATAGCCTGCTGGAGTTAGGGTGGCTCTGCAAGGTGCTGCCATTCGGTTAAAGCTGGAAAAGACGATGCTGGCTCTTTGTGAACTGTTCCTTACAACTTAGGTGATGGCACAATTACTTTGAAATTAAGCATTTGTCTTGAGAAATGGGATGGTCTAAACGCTAACACTTCAGAGAAAATCCCTCCTAGTCAAAGCAAGAGTCCCCCCTTTACCTCCATGAGGTATCAGAAAGAAAACAGTATTTAAAAAGTCAACTTAAGTTATAGGATATGGGAACTTTTGAAGTTGGACAGAATGCATTTTTTTTGCATTATAATATAAGTCTATGGATCCAGGGAGTGAAATGTGGGAGTTTGAATAAAAATGGTCCCATAGACTCATACGTAGTGGCACTATCAGGAGGTATGGCCATGTTGGAGTAGATGTGTCACAGTCACTTCCTGCTGCCTGCCAATCCAGACGTAGAATTTACAGCTTCATCTCTAGCACCATGTTTGCTTGTACACCACCATGATTCCTGCCAAAATGATAGTGGCCTAAGACAAAAATGGACTAAAATCTCTGAAACTGTAAACCAGTCCCAATAAAATATTTTCCTTAAAAACGAAAGAAAGAAAGAAAGAAAGAAAGAAAGAAAGAAAGAAAGAAAGAAAGAAAGGGAGGAAGAAAGAAAGAAAGAAAGAAAGAAAGAAAGAAAGAAAGAAAGAAAGAAAGAAAGAAAGAGAGGAAGAAAGAAAGAGAGAGAGAGAGAGAAAGAAAGAAAGAAAGAAAGAAAGAAAGAAAGAAAGAAAGAAAGAAAGAAAGAAAGAGGGAGGAAGGGGGAAGGAGGGAAGAAAGGAAGAAAGGAAGAAAAGTCAACTTGAAAAAATAGGAATTTTTTTATAGTCTACACCTATGCCCACCATAATTGACTTATGTGCATGGTCATGAACTTGTGAGCATGATAAACCTGTGCACATGTTTTCTTCCCTTTATGGTTAAGTGTCCAGTGCTGTGTCTACAGAGATGTGTGTGTGTGTCTGTGTGTGTGTGTGTCTGTGTGTGTGTGTGTGTGTGTGTGTGTGTGTGTGTGTGTGTGTGTGTGTGTGTGTGTTTATAGGCCTATGAAGACAGTGCCAGGCCTGTGCAGGTTGTGATGCCCACATCCCCCTTGGGTCTCTCTGTCCTCTCTTACCTTTAATCTCCTTGTCCTGCTCTTCCACTCTAGAGCATACGGTCCGGGTCAGGCTCTCCACCACTGTGTGCATCAGGTCAAATTCAGCAACATTGTACACATGGGTGCTGTCTGGCTCAGAGGCGATCTCCTGCAGCTCACTCAGGTCAGCATTTTTAACCCCTGCCAATGAGGATAACAGGAAGGATGGTGATGCTGATGCAGCTGTAGGGGGCTAACCCACTCAGTCAAAGCACCCTGGACTTGGATGGTTGGATCAATTATGCATCCAATGACACATACACACAACACAATATTTTTGAGCCACAGAGAGTAATGAAATTATGTCATTTACAGAAAAAAAAGATATAAATGGGGATATATTAATTAAGCCAGACTCTGAAAGGCGAATAATGTATTTTTTTTCTCATTTATTGTCCTAGATTTTAGGTACATAGGTACATATAAAATCCTGTTTGTAAATACATGAGAATACAAACCAAAATTTCAAATGGAAAAAAGGAGAGTCACAAAGGGAGAGGGAAAAAGCCAGGGTAGTTGGATTTGGAGGAATATATTGAATGTACATTATTTATTCAATTGAACAATTTTTTTTAATTACAAAAGGAAAAATGTAGCTGAGTGTCATAGCACACATTTAATGCCAGCACTTGGGAGGCAAAGGCAGGTAGATCTCTGTGAATGCAAGGCCAGCTTGGTCTACACAGTAAATTCTAGACCAAACAGTGCTACATGGTGAGTTCCCATCTCAAAAACACAAGAAAAAGAAAAAAGGGAATGTTTCATATGAGATGCTTCCTAGGTAATTGGTTGCTGTTTTTCGCAGCACACACCAACAGGAGAATTGACCTTGATATAACTTCTTTGACAAATATTGTAGAATCAAGAATAACTAAGCCAGTGCTATAAACTATCAATCTTTAGGTTTAAACTTCTGCAAAAATAAATTTATTTACATTCAGAAAAGTGTCTATAATCTCATCAGTCATGAAGTAGACAGACCAACATATATCAAGGCCAGCTTGGGCTACATAGTGAGAGTTCCAGGCTAGCCTGAACCATAGTGGGGGGGTGCTGGACCTCAAAAAATAAATAATTTTGAGATACTGCTAGAATGGAAATGTTATAGACATAATTATTTTATGCAGTACTAAGCCAGAGGGAAATGTGTGTGCGAATATTTTTAAGGGACTAAAACACAATTTGATCTTTGCAACTTCTGATGAATCAAATAAGAAAGTTCTATGGCTTTCATAGTTGCTACTGAACTCTGTCACCACAAGTCAAGGAGAAGACTGTCTTGGAGATAGTGGGGCTAAAGGCAGTGGCTGCAGAGGCTGCAGAGGCTTGGGGTATGTTCACTCTGCCCCAAGCACTGTGTTGTTCATGGTCATCAATACATTCACTCAACCCTCACACAGCTCTTGCTGCTTTGCACACACACGGAGTTAGCGAACTTCTCGGAAGGATACGAAACTAGAAAGGCTATGGCTGCAGTCCCACCAGGCCACACTGCCTCTCAGGGAGGGCATTACAAAGAGCAAAGGAAATCGGAGATGGAAGAGGGAAGGTACATGACTGTGTTCCATGGGTGTGAAGGGAGGTCTCTCTTTTCCAAGAGTCACCAAACAAGAAGGCTTTCTTTAGAAACCCCTGTAATGTCAGTCATCTGGGGGTATTAAAAAAAGAGCCACTTTAGAGGCATGTCAGAGAGATGGCGTCAATCATATGAGGGTATTAGAAAGAGGCACTTTAGATGCGTGGTACAGAGATGGCCTGGAGCAGCGCAGATGACTTCTTTATATGCTTGCTTGGGACAATTACACATCGTTCAGTCTCAAAACACTAAGTAACAAAGCTTTAATAGCCACCAAATGATGTGCATTAGGAGGCTTAAGATCAAGAATACTGTTCACTTCCAGGTATTTTCAAGACACGTTCAAATAACATCTGGATGAATTCACTAAATTTTGTTTAAACACTCTTCTAAGGATTATGAACAAAAGCCTAAAATTCAGGATAAACACACAAGATAATCCCCCATTCGCTTAACTCCTCTGCGGAGGCTTTTTTTAAAAACCAGATGCAAGATATAAAGAAATGTGTATCTGATGTTTCTTGGCCAAGGGACTTCTACAGTACACAACTGAGTCAATATAACAGAGTGTGTGCTGAATCAACTTTGCAGACAGAATGCCTTCTCGTGCCGTGCAAGTCTACGCTTGATAGAATATGCTAGAAGAGATTCTGTCTCTCCCCGCTCCCATCTTTTTACTTCCCCATCTTTATGAATAAAATAGTTTGACTGCGGCAACTGCATGGAAAATAAAGGAAATGGTGGTGATGACTTGGAAGGAATGTGTGCCGTCAGGAGTTTTGTTCCACTCATCCTTGCGTCCCAGAATGCACCACAATGCCTGGCACACAGTGGAGCTAGTAATTCTTGAATAAAGCATTCTGTAACCCACAAACCAAGCAGCGAGTCGGAGTGGTTTCTAAGCATTTTTCCTCTTGTTGGCAGCTATGAAAGATGCACTGTTCAACTTCAGAGGAATAAATGTTAATGCCTAGTACAAGCAACTGAATCTGTTCCCAGGACTGAAATGTTCACATGGTTCATTGCCCTTCTATGTTACACAGATATGTGGCAAAATACTTACCACTCATGGTCCTGTGCTAGTTTCCAGTGTTTTCCATTTTATATCATAGAGATACCTATGACTAATGTCAAACAAGTATGCAAGGTCAAAAGATGCAGATGAGGGATACAATGTGCATCGCTAGCTCTTGAAAACTGGGTACGAGATGGTTCCTACATACTACTGTGATATAGTACTCACCTCCACAAACACATGCATGAAAAACAACATGGAGTTAAAAGTACTCAAGTAAAGTTTGAATATTAGGTATTTTATATTTTTTCTCTTGGGCCTCTTCTAGTCTCTCTTCTATGAATGGAAAAGGGGGAGCAATTACAGTTATATAGTTCAAGACAATATTCTCTACTTACTTGAACAATGATAATATACTTCTCTTAGATGCACCTTTTATGAGCGTTTTTTATTTTCAATGCTAAGAGTAATAGTGCAATCTCGGAAAATATTTTAGAGCGGGGTCGTTTACAAAGTGTCAAGGACCAGGTGGGTACCAGTGTTGTGAAGAAGCAACGAAGGTATAATCTCACCATCTAGTGACTCACTGTTTAGAGAGGTTGCAGGGAGTCAGAAAAAAAGGAAGAACAGGGTGTTAACAGCTTCTGCAACTATTGGCAACATGTCAGACCCTAATAAGTTCTATGCCTGTGGTGGTGGTACATGCCTTTAATCCTAGCACTCTAGAGGCAAAGGCAGTTCAAACTTTGAACTCTGAGTTCAAAGCTAGTCTGCTTTGTCTTTTTAAAAATGTTCTCTCTCTGCTGCCTGCTGATCAAGATGTAGAGCTCTGAGCTCCTTCTCCAGCACCATGTCTGCCCAGATGCTGCCATGCTTCCCACCATGATGTCAATGGATTGAACCTCTCAACCTGTAAGCCAGCCCCAACTACCTGTTTTCTTTTGTAAGAAACAGAAAGAAATAAGTCCTAAAGAAATGACTAATCAGCAACCTACTCTAATATACAAAATAAGAATAAATTTTAATGTACAAACAAGTAGTCTTTTAAGATCTTTCTCTAGGAATCGGAACCATATCAGCACACAAAGAGACAAAACTCTAATGTGTCTATCAGTAGTTCTCTACCCTGAAAAAAATGTTTTCAAAAACGTAGTCTCACAAGTAGCCCTGGCTGGCACAGAACTCTCTACGTGGACCATACTGGCATCAAACTTACAGAGTTCTGCCCACCTTTACTTCCCAAGTGCTGTAATTAAGGGCATATATGGCTATATCTGGTGTGATCTGGGTGTTTTTAAAGTAAGGCTTGCAAGACACCTTCTCCCTAGTTACTTTAATTTAGTAGGTGTGGTGGTTTGAGTAAAATGGACCCCATAGTCTAGGGAGTGGCACTTTTAGGAGGTGTCACTTTGTTGGAGTAGATATGGCCTTGTTGGAGCCAAGTGTGCCACTGGAGGTAGGCTTTGAAGGTTCAGAAGCTTAACCTAAGCCCAAGTCTTCCTTCCTAATGCCTGAGAATCCAGACATGGAACTCTCAGCTACCTCTCCAGCACCATGTCTGCCTGCATGCTGGATGCTTCTCAACATGCTTCCTGCCGTGATGGTAATGGACTACACCTCTGAACGCTAAGTCATCCACAATTAAATGTTTTCCTTTATAAGAGTTGCTGTGGTCATGGCATCTCTTCACAGTAGTAGAAACCCTAATTGAGACAGTAGGGTCAATTTCAGTACCAAACCCACTGTTACCTTTTCTGACTTCTATAGAACCTGAAAGTGTTCTCTTGTCATGGAGAACTGTCTTAAAGGAAGCTCATGAAAAGACTCATGTATCATCTTAATAAGCACATCTTAATGAGACTAAAGATCGACAATAGAATAATTAATTGTGTAAAATATAACTAAGTGGGCTATTCAGAACAAGAGACTTCGAGTGTGTTCAGAGTCCTGTTGAGGAATTTGCTATATCGTTTTGATTAATGTTTCACTGTCCTTAGGAATCAGGGAGTTTTATTTTTTCCTGCTAAAGTTTATTGGTCTCTTCTAAGCAGAAGACCTTCCTCTTGCCAAAGAAACTGTAAACATTTTAATCAAAGGCAAAGCTTATCATGTAAATACTTTGTAATTATTCTGGATCCATTGTATATATCTTTTTTCATAAAATGATAGCTTTCAGAGTGTTTGATTCAATTCAGTAACATTACACGTCTTTAATTGCTGCAGGAATTCTAATTTCTTGGATATGTGGGAAGTGGTTTCTTCTTGAACAACTCGCAAAGAGACAGCTATAAACTGACCCTGAGAAGCAAATCATGACAAATTAAATGGAAACAAATGTGATTATCGTTAGCATGTCATTATATGCTTTTTCAAAAGTCTTGTGCTCATTATTTGTCTTAGGGACCAAATATCATGGCTTAAATGACAGAATCACTCTTGTTTTAAATGCAAGAAGCTAGACTCAGATGGCAAGCCAGATATAGAAAGCGCTCAGGCCTCTGACTCTCAGAGCAATGTGCATTGCATTGTGACCTGAGCCTAAGTCCACATTAAAAACTGGACCATTAGAGACACATAGCAACATACTGCAGCTGCGTATGTTTGCATCTGTAATCCCAGCACTCAGAGACAGGAACCTGTCTTAAAGGATTGGTTAGATGGCTTGGAGACACATTTCCCACCAAGCCAAATGAGTTCCATCCTCATATTCTTTCATTCTGGTTCTTCCTCGAAACAAGGTTTCTCTGTGTAGCCTTTGGCCATCCTGGAACTCATTCTGGCCTCTGCCATCCTAGTGCTGCTATTAAAATGTGCACTTTCGACTGAAGGAGCTAAAGGGGTTTGCAACCCCATAGGAAGAGCAACAATATCAACCAACCAGACACCACCCCCAGAGCTCCCAGGGACTAAGCCGCCAACCAAGGAGTACACATGGAGGGACCCATGGCTCCAGCCCCATATTATAGCAGAGGATGGCCTTATCAGGCATCAATGGGAGGGGATGCCCTTGATCCTGTGAAGGCTCGATGGATGCCCCATTGTAGGGGAAATGCCAGGGCAGGAAGACAAGAGTTGGTAGGTGGATGAGGCAAAACCCTCATAGAAGTAGGAGGAAGGGTGATGGGTTAGGGGTTTTCTGGGAGGGAGGGGACTGGGAAAGGGGATAATGTTTGAAATGTAAATAAAGAAAATATCCAATTAAAAAATGTGCACTTTGTCAGGACTTCCATGGTGGAAGCAGAGAAGTGGGCCCTCACAAGTTATTGTCTAAACACACACTTACATTCACAAACAATAAACAATAAACAGTAAACAAACAAATAAATCTAACGAATTTATACATACCTATGGCAAACAGCTCTACACCAGACTCACGGAGGTTTCTAGACGGTGGGATAATATCATCCTGGGATTTTCCATCTGTGATCAAAATGCCAATCTTGGAAACTCCGCTCCTCGATCCTGCTTCTGGCTTAAAGCTATTCTCAAAAATAAAGTTCAAAGCAAGACCTGGGAGAAATAAACACAAACCAAGCATATCTAATTAAATTCTTCTAGTTTGGAAAGTGTATCCCCATGATGAGTAGAGCTAAGAGGATTTTTATGAGAAGTGAGCTTTCATTTTCACAACAACCTGATGAAAAAGCCAAATTCACTAGAATAAAGGTAATAAAAAAAAAGAGCCTGCTGTTGCATCGGAGTAGAGCATAGAGAGAGGATAACACATTCTGTAATTCTTCCTTGAATTTTTCCTCAGGGAATGCAAAAGACAATACCAGCAGAGTTACTGCAGAGTAAAAATTTCATTTATCTAAATAATAAATAGCTTTCTCTTGGCTGAATCTTTAATAAACAGTTTTGTCTCTAGCAAATACCATTTAAGATATCTTTCATTTCTTTATTTTTCTCTTTTTCTTCTTTTAAAAAAATACAAAACAACAAGCATCTTCATTGCAAGAAATCTTTTGGAGCACCAAATTGCTTTCCAAACATTTACTGGAATCTTGTTAAGGGTCAAGCATTAGGTTAGAGGATAAGACTCTCCCTCTTTCTCTCTCATCGATCTTATTTCTTCACTTGCTTCATTTGTGAAGTCCAAGACTAAGGATTGACTCTAGAGCCTCACCCACACCTCACAGATCTGACCACTGGTCCACGTGCCTGACTGAGTTCTAAAATCAAACTACTGCCTTTTGAGACAGTTTTTACCTGGAAAGAAATAAGAAACCATGCAATATTGCTTCTGTGTTTAATAATTTTTCGTGGCTATTAACAATTCCACTAAAGTATACTTCAGATTGGCAAGGTGATCAATTATCAAGGGGCCAACAGTTTATTTAGAAGTCCTTAATAAGATCTTCATTGCTAAAACTGAGCCTCCAAGCCGTGTGCTAATGAAAGGCAATAGCTGTTCGAAGGTTAAAATCTGTTCAAATAGTGCTGGAGACATGGTTCAATAGAAGAACCCTTGTCTAGCCTGAGAAGCTTTGGGTTCAACCCCCAGCACAAAAAAAAAAAAAAGAAGGAAGGAAGGAAGGAAGGAAGGAAGGAAGGAAGGAAGGAAGGAAGAGGAGGGAGAGGAGGAAGAGAACAAGGAGGAGTGAGAAGAGGAGGAAAAGGAAGGTGAAGAAGGAGCAGAGGAAGAAAGAAAAGAGAAAGAAGAGGAAGGAGAAGAGAAAGAAAGGAAGGGAAGGGAAGGAGGAGGAGCAGACGCAGGGGGAGGCGGAGGAGGAGAAGGAGGAGAGGCAGCAGCTTAAATATAGAGTTTGAGGCCTGACATTAATTTTGGGAAAATTCTCAGCCATTATTGTTTAAAGTATTATGTCTTCCTCTGTCTGTCTCCCTTCTCCTCTGGTTATCACCCTTGTTACCACGTTTGTCTATCTAGCTGTTCTACAGTCCTTGGATTTCTGGTGTTGGTGTCCCCAACCCCAACACCATGAGCTGTATGGAGCTCATCAAGCTTAGAGGTTCTCCATGAGTCACAGGCAACCCACTAGCTCCACCAAATGTGCTCCTCATTTGTTTTATAGTGGGTGTTTATTTGGGTTTTGTTCCCTTCCTACAGCTAGTGTTTCTTTGGATCTTTTAATTGGATTTCCGTCTTTCTCTTCGTATTGCTCTGTTGTCATTGCACGTTGGTCCACTTTATCCATTAAACTAATTAGTGCACTAAAAGTTAAATGATAAAGAATAAGCCACATTAATACAAATCACTTACGCTCATGCCACAGATAATTTTAAGGTAAATATTGTAATAATAATCAGCTGTCAGAAATACTAGTGGGTCAAAAGTCTTCAAGTATTTTCATGATAATTTCTCATCCAAGTTTCAAATAAGTGTAATGAAAATTCATTAACTAAAAGTAAGACAGCATTGAGAGTGATGGTGCACACTCCCAGCAGAAAGACGATTAAATAATAGGTGATGCATCTGTGGTGTTTCTGACTCTACTTGCCCACAGAGCACCAGGGCAGCCTTGTATCCGGACACATAGCATGTGCAGGGTACCATGTGCACCATCTTGCTACACAATGCCAATGAGTGCTGCCTGCAAGCCCTGGGTTCAGATTCAAGACTATTATGTGCTACGATTTGCAGCATTCATACTGAACATAGCACGTTTTCTACTTGTATAGAAAATGTATCAGCTGGGGAAAGCAATGGCTTTTAATGTTTTTCTACCATAATTCCTCGCAATCTAAGTATAAAATCAGTATACCGTTGGATTGGATTGGATTGGATTGGATTGGATTGGATTGGATTGGATTGGATTGGATTGGATTGGATTGGACTGGATTGGATTGGACTGGATTGGATTGGATTGGATCTTAATGCTGTTTGATAAATAGCCATTTAAGATTTTTTTAATGTTACACGATAAGAAAGAAGGAAAAAAGAAAGAAAGGAAGGAAGGAAAAAGGAAAGAAGAAAGAAAACACTATGTCATCTCTAAAAAGGGAGCAAAATAAGGTAATACAATTGCTCATTGGCAAGATATTTAGCTAAGAATGTGCATTGAAGAAAACATACCTGTTAGGGTATTTCCTCCTTTGTATGGAAGGCTTCGGACAGCGTCAATCACCTCATCTTTTGTGTTAAAGGCATTCAAGTGCCACTCTATTCTGGGGTCCCCACTGTACTGTGCCAAGCCTGGAAAAGAAGGAAGCGAAAGCACCCCAATAAGTTATTTGCAACTCAGAATCTCATGACTACTCAAGAAAGCAGGCTGAGTAAGGCCCTCATCTGTCTAACATTCTTTCCTTTACCTGGCTATCTGCTTTCCAAGAGAAGTCCTGGCATCAGCTAAAGAACTCTACTTGGGTGTATCTGAAAGTGGAGGGAGTTTACATATTTTCTAGTTATTTAGAAGCTATCAAATAATAAGGTATTTGGCATTTAAAAGAAAAATGTCGGTTATGTGTAGATAAAAATTCTAGATTTATTTGTTGTCTTCTCAAAGAATTGATAGTCCTTAGTGACTACTTAAAGATATAGCTATAAAACTTTTATAGAAAATATATTATCATGTTGCTCAGAATATGACACAAAGATTTACAGGAGTGTTTTTTTCTCTCTCTCTTTTTTTTCTTCTCCCTCCCGCCCTTGTTTTCTTTTTTTTAATCTTACTTAGAATTACCTTGACAAAGATACATTGCCAAAATATTATTTCCAGCTTTTCAATTCAACATTTCCCTGGACTTGAGTGTTTCTTTTAAATACAGATGGCTGTGTGATAAATTCTTGTTACAGCTATGTTCTAGCACTTTATTAGTAGTAGTAGTAAAGGAAAGAAAGAGTTTCAAAAGAACATATTCAGTAGTCAAGTAGATGAAGGCATTAATTAGGAATTTTAATAGGGATAGTAGAAAACTGTTAAGAGTAGATATTTACTGATCTGAAAATTTGCTTTCAGGAATACCCATGTAGTTGATCCTATAACTTTGAAGGTAACTTTGTAAAGGGTTTCTGAATTTATTAAGAATCTTCCCAGAAATTTTCAAGAGCTACTAGCTTCTATGGCCCCAAAAGCTTTACCGATTCTTGTCTTTTCTGAGCCCACGTTGAATGCTGTGACCAGGTTTTCCAAGAAATTGCGCACTAGCCTGAAGTTGAATCTCCCAATACTCCATGACCCATCCACGAGGATGACAATGTCAGCGATGGCTGGAGTCTCACAGAAGAATTTTACCTCTGCAAAGTGCAAACCATTAAAGCGCGTATGTTACTGTCAGAACTTTCAACAGTGGGAGTCAATTTCAATGTCGTTCAGATAACTTAGTGCTAAGAACACAATAAAGTTCCATCAAAGCTGCCATCTTTTTTTTTCTTTTTATAACTCTTCCCTTAAATGCATTCTTCCAAGGAAAAATTTGTAGTAATGGTTGGCAGGAGACTTGAGGGCTCTGGAAACCGTTAGCAAAGTGTTGTAAGGTTCCAGCCAACCTGGCAACTCAGCCTGCTGTATGCTTTAGAAAGTGGTGTCTGCACAAAATCTTCCAGCCTTGGGCTTCAGCCTGTAGGAAATTCTTTCCAGGAAAGGTCTCAACAGTGTCAGTCAGGGTCATCTTCCTGGGATGGGCTGATGGCTAGAAAGAGTCAAGGCTGCTCTCCTGCCCTGGTAAGCCTATGTGAGATAAGCCTTGGATAGGTATTTTATGTAAAAATGGCACAGAGACCTTTGATTAAGTAAGATGTTAATCTAAAAAAGGGAAAGTTGGGGAAGGGCCCAAGGCTCTCCCCGAAGTCTATTTCATGTGTTGATGTTGTTGATGATGTTGCTGTTACTGCTGGTGGTGGTGGTGTTACTGTTGTTGTCACTGCTGGTGGTGGTGTTACTGTTGTCACTGCTGGTGGTGGTGGTGTTACTGTTGTTGTTACTGCTGCTGCTGGTGGTGGTAGTGTTACTGTTGTTGTCACTGCTGGTGGTGGTGTTACTGTTGTTGTCACTGGTGGTGGTGGTGGTGGTGTTACTGTTGAGGTTGCTGCTGCTTTTTATATTGTTTCTATATGTCAATGAGGGTGCTTTTTCCCTAAAGATAGCTAAATAATTGGTGTTTCCAATAATTCAGTAAGTATTTCACATAATGATAACAGCAAGCTGTTGGCGTGGCACCCCCAGGATCTGACCATCATGGATGGTGTCCACCCACTGCAGGGATGTTGGGGAAGAGGAGAAGGAACCTGTCTTCACAATGCAGATGGATGCCTTAGTTAGCACAGGTCTATAGATGATGAGTTGAAACCCACCTCTGTTCATAGAGAGCCAAGATGGTGTACATTCTTAATGTGGTTTATAAATCCTTAGAAATATTATGGAACTTTTAGTATCCTAAATGTTTCAATTTTTTTCATCTTGCTGGACTTTATACTAAAATAGAAGTGTGTGTGTGTGTGTGTGTGTGTGTGTGTGTGTGTGTGTGTGTGTGTTTATACATGCTTTTACTTTTGAGTAAAAGACCAGAAAATCTTTACTTGGTTTAATGTCTTAACATTAAAATAACAACATAACAATATTTGAAATATAATTTGTATATTGAAAACCAATATGCAGAAAATTACTATCAAAGAACTGAGCCATAAGTGAGATGTGCTTTCTGGCAAGTCTCTGGGTTGAGGATCCCAACTGCTATATAGATTGAATTCAATGTCTACTGCACAAGAAGTAATTCATACCTAGTACTGTAAGTATCATTAAAACCCACGGTTAGTTGGGCAGTGGTGGCACACACCTTTATTCCCAGCACTTGGGAGGCAGAGGCAGGCAGATCTCTGAGTTCGAGGCCAGCCAGGTCTACATAGTGAGTTCCAGGACGGCCAGAGATACACAGAGAAACCCTGTCTCGAAAACAAAAACAAAAACAAAACAAAAAACAAAACCAAAAAACACAGTTAGGGAGGCCATTAGCCCTAGAGGGAGAATCTATCAATGTTGTTTTGCTAAGTAGACATGTAGAACTGCCTTGGAAAATCGTGTTTGTGTTAATAGACTTGTGCTGCTCTCAGTTCAGAGAAGCTACTTGTGGTGGAGGGGAAATTCCTAACTGTTCAAACTGCTGGTAATAAGCAACTGTGATTACACAGCCAAAGACAATACTTATATCAACCTCCCTCTCCAAGGCTCAAGGAAGATCGAGGAATCGAGGAGAGAAGAACTTAAGAGCCGAAAGATAGGGAGGGGCATGTGCTGTGAAATGCTGTCTTTGGACAGCGTGGCAGTTGCACACATAAACTAAGAACAGTTATGGCTGCCTGCACAAGCTCAAACAAGTCCACGTTCCAGCATAGAGTGCGGAGGGGTTCCTGATACCCACCCCTAGCTGAGTCTGTCTATAGCTGCTGAGGGATGTAGAGCCACTTTTCTCTGAACAGGTGGCCATTGGTAGGCTCATCACTACACCCATGTGCACATGGGCATCACACAGTGGATTATGCCAAAAATAAATGAATTGGTGACAGAGATATATCAGGAAAGGTTGGAGTTGGAGACAGGGCGGGAGGAGGGGTAAGATATGGCCAAGATCCATGATATATGTGTATGAAATTTTGAAAAATTAAAAAAAGCAAAATGCACCTGGGAGGGAAAGTGGATGGGGAGTGGGGGCAAGAGGGAAACCTGATCTGCTATTGGGTGAGGGAAAAGGACTGAAGCCTTAAGAGTCAGCAGAAATCATGAAAACAGGCAACCTCAGAAGGTAGGAGGTTGGGGGACCCTCCAGAATGCACCAGAAACCTTGAAGGTAAGACTCAAGAGAGGAACCTTAGATGAAATGCCTGACAGTAGGGAGAGGAAAATCATAAAGCCCACCTCCAGCAGGAATACAGGGCATCAAGTGAGGGATGGGCTTGCCATCACACAGTCACATCTCTGACCCATATTTGTTCCTATCTGAAAGAACTGCAGGGATGGAAATGGAGAGGAACCTGAGGAAAAGAAGGTCCAGTGGCAGGCCCAAAGTGGGATCCAGCTCAAGGGGAAGTCCCAAGACCTTACCCTATGACTGAGTCTATGGAGTGCTCACAAAAAGGGACCTATCATGACTGTTCTCCAAAAGACCCAACCAGCAGCTGAAAGAGTCAGATGCAGATATTTGCACCCAACCAATAGACAGAAGCTCCTGATCCCTGTGGTTGAATTAGGGAAAGGCTGGAAGAAGCTGAGAAGGAGGGCTACCCTATAGGAGGACCAGCAGTCTCAATTAATCTGGAGTCCTGAGATCTCTCAAACACTGGACCAGGCAGCATACAACAGCTGATATGAGGCCCCCAACACATATACAGCAGAGAACTTCCAGGTCTGGGTTCAGGCAGAGAAGATGCACCTAACCCTCAAGAGACTGGAGGTCCCAGGGAGTTTAGAAGTCTGGTTAGCTGATGGGTGGGTGGTGGGTACATCCTCTTGGAGACAGGAGTTGGGAAGGAGGTACAGGATGTGGAACAGTTGGAGGATGGACTAACAGCAGGGAGGGGAATAAAATCTGGAGTGAAAATTAATAAATACATACATACATACACACATACATACATACACACATACATACATACATACATACACAGATAGATAGATAGATAGATAGATAGATAGATAGATAGATAGATAGATAGATAGACAGACATATAAATGAATAAATAGATGAATAAATATATAGATGAATAAATAAATAGATGAATAAATAGATAAATAAGTAAATAAGTAAATAAATAGATAGATAAATAAATAAATAAATAAATAAATAAATAAATAAACAAATAAATAAATAAATGGCAAAAACAAAAGATAGCTGCACTAGTGTGGCTGGCAAAAGAGACAGGCAGTTTAACAGATTTGTCTTTACATCCACCACCACATCACATTTGCTTAAAGGAGCATGATTTTTTTTCCAGACATAAATATGCATGGAAGACCCAGATCTTTTTACCAGACAAGGGAAAATGTATTTGCCAATGGACTACTCCAGTCACCATTATGGAAGCTCAATAGTACAACTCAATCCAGAGGTATTATTTACATTCTTGGCCTCAATCCAGAGGTATTATTCACATTCTTGGCCCCACATTCCCCTTATTTAAGAGAAGAAAGATTCTGATTTGAGGCTCAGCCCTACTGCAACTTAAGTCTAAAGCAGATACTGCCACAATTTGTGGAAGAGAAATTCCTTAGGTTTTGGACATAATATGGACAAATGGTTATATTATTATACTTCAAGGGCCCATTCTTATTAGTTTTTAAATGAGGAATGCCTACTCACAAATGTCGTTGTCTTGTTTCTTTCAAAAATAACTACATATATTAAATAATTGGGGAAATGTACAAACTTTTTTTTTTAGATTTTTCCTTTTGCTTACACTTTCATGGGCTTTCTTGCTGCCTGTTCTTGCAATGCTAGGCACTGAGCCGAGGGCCACACTCGTCTCAGGCAAGCACTCTCCCACTGAGCTATCTTCCCAGGATTAGAAAAGACCACAGAGTGGAAATACCTTCTGTTTATCCAGAAGAGTGGGGAAGTTTGTCTTTACTATTTTGAATGATTTCTAATTTTAAAAAATCCTCTTTATTAAGCTCACTCATAAATTAAATAAGTTATAACTAGGTCACAGTATAAAATGGAATATAAGTTCAAATATTGATAACTTTAATGATACTAAAGTTTGAAAAGTTGTTCACATTAACAAAACACCTTAAAGGAAGTTAAAATCCATGCGTAAGATACCTAACCACATCACTGGAAAGTCTGAGGTGAGAGGACCCCTGGGCTTTGGGGCTATGTGGAGCGGCTGTCTCAAACAAACAAACTGAATGATAAGAAGAGTGATGAATTACAAACAGGAAGAGACATCACACAGCAGGGAAAACTGGAAAACATGACTCTCAAGAATAAAGAGCCAAGGGCAGATGTCCAAAAAAAACAAGAAACAACGGCCAATGAGTGAACAAATAAAAACTTAATTATTTTTGTGGCCAAAATAAGATCATAGTGATATATAATGTGTGTTCACTCAACTGGCAAAAATTAATAGATATATGGACACTTATAGTTGCTCTCAAGATGAAAAATTCCTCAGCATGTATTTACCAAACCATGCACAGAAACACTTGTTAAAGCTGGAAAACAGCGAAGGAAAGCTACCGTTGTGTTCACAAGTTGGATGACTCAACATAATAATGATATCAATTGTTCTGAAATTGATCTTCAGATTTTAGCCCCAATAAAACCCAGTTAACACATGTTCTGGTTTCTTTCTGTTGCTGCGGTAAGTCACAGACCACAACCAACTGGTTTTACAGGTCTGAGATGACTGTGTAGGAACAAATGACATGGCAGGGCAGGAACACTCATTTCACAGAAGCCAGGAAAGAGTCAGAACCTGAAATAACTCAGAGCACGACTGCCCCACTGACCTATATCCTGCAAGGAAACCCTGTCTCTGCTTTCTGCTTTTTATTTCCTCTCCACCATGCCATCATATTGTGAATCCGTCAAGGAATTTACCTGTTGATTAAGTCAGAGTCCTCTCCTTATCTAATTGCCTCTAACATCACCATCATGGACACAGGCGTGAGCGTGCCTCCCAATTCAGTCAAGTAGATAATTAAGTCAGTCACCACAGCATCCTTGATCGATGATCTAACAGAGCAGTCCCCAATATTCTCTTCCTAACCTCATCTTAGTTCTTCCTGGAATGTCTTACTTCTTAGAAAAGCACTGTGCAGAAGTGAATAGTAATTGCTTTATGTCCATTATCCTTTATGTTATTAATTACGACTGAGCTATGACTGCCTACATACTTGAACAATATTAATATATATATGTCTATGGAAGTTTTTCTTCTTGATGAGACAGTAAAGGAGATTGTTCGGTCTTCTGAGTGTAGGCTTCCATAATGAACTACGTAGAGCCTGAACAGAGCCAAAGACAAACTAGGAGGGAACTTCTGCCCGCTGTCTAGACCCTCTGGGATAGCACTTTCGCTTGCCTTGAGCTTGCTGGGTTTTAGTCTGGAATTGACACCACCAGCCTTCAGATTTGAAAGGAAACTACACTGTTCTTGTCTCCTGAGTCTCCAGCTGGCTGGCTGCCTCCATGATTTTCTAAGCCTGATCCTTATAAATCTTTTTTTTTTGACAAATGTCTTTTTTTAATTAAAGACCAGTATCGATCCTATACAATAAGTGTTCTTCCTACTTCATAGAAAAGAGATTGAGTAAGCAGAGAGGGTGGGAACTCTGCCCATTCCCCACACACTGAGAAAATGGAAAGTCTGGATTCAAAGGTAGAGCTGATTTACAAAGCCTGGGTGGCTTAGCCAAATTCACATCAAATACTATCACAAAAGAAGAGAGAGAGAGAGAGTGAGAGACAGACAGACAGACAGACACACACACACACAGAGAGAGAGAGAGAGAGAGGACACAGAGATGGAGACAGACAGAGTCAGGCAAAACGAGGAAAGGAAAATTATCAAGCCCCCTTTATGAGGAGTTTACATAGCATAAAATCAGACCCACAGGCATTTGTCCCACAGTCGACGCACAATGCATACCACCACAGCAGCTTGCAGGAATGTGAAGCCCGGTCACGGCACCACAGCCAAGAGAACATTTCAGCTGCCACTCAGAGTCCTGAATCATAACAATAACTGACAGTCCTATAAACAGCACAGTCATCACGTTCTCCTCTCCCCAGGGCCTGGGAGAAGACAGCTGCTTCCACATTTAAAGGGCTATCACCTCAGAAGAGGGATTAGGAGTTTCTCTATGCCCACAGGAGCGTCCGGGTGACAGATTTTAACTCGATTACAGGCAGGATGTCTGCTTTGGGGAGCAGCAATATCCCTGTTAACTAAAACAGATGAGCTAAGCATGGTGATGCATAGCTGTAACCACCGAACGTGAGAGTGAGGCAGGAAGATTCTCATCCACTGAAGGCCAGCCTGGGCTACATAGTAAGACAGAACCAAAGGGACATGGTATATATACATTTATAAGTGGATATTAGCCATAAAGTACTGGATAACCAGACCCGAAGAAGCCCAAAGGAGGATGATTGAATCTTTCTCAGAAGGGAGAACACAGTAGATATTGGAGGTTGAAGGGAGGAGGGTACTGGACAAAGGATTAAGGAGGGGATCAGGGTGAGAGGATCCTATGTATGGAGACCAGGGAAGAGAGAAGGGAGATTGGCGGGGGCAGGGGGGGCACTCTCTGGGATATGCCCGAGACCTGGGATGGGGGAGGCGACGAAAGGTCTATGGGAGTGACTCTAGCTGAGATTCCTAGCTGTAGAAAATAGAGATCCTGAAATGGCCACTTCCTGTAGCCAAGCAGGACTCCCAATGGAGAGATAAGGACAGCAACCCACTCACTAAACCTTGGACCCAAAAGGTGTCTTTTCTACAAGATGTGCAGACACAAAGACAGAGCAAAGGCTGAGGGAATGGCCAACAATGACTGCTCCAAATCAAGGCCTCATGGGCAAGAACCAATACCTGACACTATTAATGATACTCTGTTATGCTTGCAGACAGGGACTCGGCATAACTGTCCTCTGAGAGGCTCCACCCAGCATCCCACGGAAAGAAATGCAGCAACTCACACCCAAACATTAGATAGAGCTCAGGGAGTCTTACGTAAAAGTTAAGAGAAAGACTGTGGACCCAAAGAGGACAGGGAGTCCACAGGAGACCAACAGAGACAACTAACCTGGACCCTCTGGGGCTCCCAGAGACTGAGCCACCAACCAAAGAGTGAACACTGGCTGGACCTAGGCCCTCTGTGCATGTGTAACAGATGAGCAGCTTGGTATTCATGTGGGTCCCCCAGCAACTGGAGCAAGGATGTCCCTGAGTCTATTGCCTGCCTGCCTGTAGATCCCATACTGCTAAACAGACTGCCTTGCCTAGCTTCAATGGGAGAGGCTGCACCTAGTCCTGCCGAGACTTGATGTGTAGGGTGTGTGTGTGTGTGTGTGTGTGTGTGTGTGTGTGTGTGTGTGTGTTATTATGCATGTGTGTGACACCCAGAAAGGGGTTTCTCCTCCTCAAAAGAGAAGGGAAAGGTATAATGGGGGGGAAGACTTACATGAGGGGGTACTGGGAGGAAAGCAAGGGCAGATACTGGGTTGTAAAATGAATAAATAACTTTTTTTAAAGTCTTTTTTTAAAAAAATGAGATGGAGGAAAGAAAGGATGAGACAACTGAAAGTCCTCAAATATCTTCTCTTTGGCCTATCTGGCTCTCTAATAACTTCCAAAGCCAAATCGTAGGAGTCCTGCTCCCTCCCCAACCATGAAACTGAGCTGAACTATTGATTGTGCTTTGCAAAGCTTTACTGATCTCTACCACTCTTGATTTGTCTGCATTTATTCCTCACTTCATGCCAACAGTTATTCCTTCCCCAGCACCTCCAATTTCACTCACTTTTCACATACACAAAAGAGGAGAGAAAGAGAGACAGACAGACAGACAGACAGACAGACAGACAGACAGACGGATGGACGGACGGACAGACAGAGAGATTATCTACCCTCTCAAAAGGGAATTTACCACAACAAAGATATCTAAACTATATTGACTTGAGAAAACACGGTGCTCCCTAACATAGTTTATATGACATCAGCTTTAAATATTCGTTTTTACACTTCCCTGGCTACTTCCCAACTTCTTCAACAGTGACTCTAGAAAGGCTCTTTTGTCTTCTTAGCTCTGCTTCTGTTGTGGATCTGGTCTAATGCTGCATGCATTATGTTAATTTTGTCCCCAAAACTGAATGAGAATCTGCACCTCCACATGTAAGACAATGAGGGACACTGCCCCATCCCCAGTTGGTTTTGATTGGTAAATAAAGCTGGCAGCAGACAATGGCTGGGCAGGGAGACAGAGGCAGGACTTTACGATTCCCAGACAAGGGACTGAGGAAGGAGCAGGAAGAGGGAGAGCCGCCATACTGGGAAAGGAGTAGAAGCTACACTTGAGGTGTGCTGGACAGAGAATGTAGCCAACATGTAGGTGCTGGGAAACTCAGCCTGATAGGGCTGCAGGGCTGGGTCCAGGACAGCCAAGATGGAATGCAGGTTTTAGTAAGTAATAACTCAGGAATATTGAAGGAGAGTGTGTTAGCCATGTAGAGGTTTGGAGGTGACCCAGCCATTGAGCTGTTAAGGCATTGTCTTAGTCAGGGTTTCTATTCCTGGACAAACATCATGACCAAGAAGCAGTTGGGGAGGAAAGGGTTTATTCAGCTTACATTTCCACACTGCTGTTATCACCAAAGAAAGTCAGGACTGGAACTCAAGCAGGTCAGGAAGCAGGAGCTGATGCAGAAGCCATGGAGGGATGTTCTTTACTGGCTTGCTTCCCCTGGCTTGCTTAGCCTGCTCTCTTATAGAATTCAAGACTGCCAGCCCAGAGATAGTCCCACCCACAAGGGGCCTTTCCCCCTTGATCACTAATTGAGAAAATACCCCACAGCTGGATTTCATGGAGGTACTTCCCCAACTGAAGCTCCTTTCTCTGTGATAACCCCAGCCTGTGTCAAGTTGACACATAAAAAAACCAGCAGTACAGGCATATTAAAATATAAGGCTGCACATGTGACTTTCATTTGGGAACCCAGAACCCGGCAGGTAGTGAACGAAGATAATTTGAGTAGTTATTTGGGTTCAGCAACAGTTTTCAGAGGCAGTTTTCTCAAAGTCTAGAGCCAGTGCGTAACAGTCCCATTTGTTTTCGGCTTGTCCTAAAGTATGTGGCTCTGCAATCATACAGACTTTTTGCTGAATACAGGGCTGTCTACTTACTTTAGTTGTTCTAGGTAAATGCCTATGAACTCAATAGCTCAGCAATCCCTGTGACTAATTCACTAATAACAAGGAGTCCTTGACAACTTTAAGCCCAAAATATCTGCTCCTTTTGATGCCAATAGTTAACTCTGCAGGGACAGACATAGGACATTCTAGAATATTCTTAGATGAGAATTTAGGTACTGATCAGAGGAGCGCCGCCATTCTGAAAAGAGATAGACTCTGCCAAAGTCACTAACAGTACTTACAGTAACAAAGTAGCTGTTTTAAATGTTACAATTTATTCCCAAATATGGAAATTTGAAAGTTTACTTTGCATGGAGCTATTAGGAGTTCTCACTACTGTAGAATTTATGAGTTGAAAATGACAAGTGTCCAAGACAAAGAAGGTGTCCAAAGTTTGTTAAATACCAAGGGTTGTAGAGGAAGAATGAGAAATATGGAGGTCTAACACTAGGAGAAGTTCAATTCCCTTGTACTCTTGGTGGGCTAGGATTCATCTAAGGAACAGGTGAATAGAGTGTGGGGCTCTGTGGTTACTGACTGGCTGATCTTGTTTTAAAAATGTACACCCTATAACTTGTGGCACAGACAGGGAAAGAAAACAGAATTTTTTTCTGCTGTATTTAAAGATTTTTTAATAAACATGGCCTCTCTCAGTCTTCTCCTGGATTCTGAACTTCTTTCCTTACGTCCACAAGAAGCCAACTATCCACAGACAGTTCTAGAGGAGCCATGAGACACTAGTACAGTCACTGTTGCTGATATGCCCAGTTTTCTAAAGACACAGATTGCAGCTACAGACTCAGCCAACCGTGAAGTGAAAGTACTTTAAAAATTGTATTGCATATGACAGCAAGAGTTTGCTGAAGGGACCCTGATATAACTGCCTCTTTGAGGCTATGCCAGTGCCTGGCAAATACAGAAGTGGATGCTCACAGTCATCTATATGATGGAACACAGGGCCTCCAATGGAGGAGCTAGAGAAAATACCCAAGGAGCTGAAGGGGTCTGCAACCCTATAGGTGGAACAACAATATGAACTAACCAGAACCCCCAGAGCTTGTGTCTCTAGCTTTATATGTAGCAGAAGATGGCCTAGTCGGCCATCATCAGGAAGAGAGGCCCCTTGGTATTGCAAACTTTATATGCCCCAATACAGGGGAACGCCAGGGCCAAGAAGTGGAAGTGGATGGGTAGGGGATCAGGGTGGGGGGAGAGTATAGGAAACTTTCGGGATAGCATTTGAAATGTAAATTAAGAAAATATCTAATTAAAAATTTTTTATCTGTACTGAACATGTATACATTTCTCCTTTCCCCTTGATATGCAGTATATCATCTATTTCTATTACATTACATTACTCTATTAGGTACTATGAATAATCCAGAGATGATTTGAAACACATGGGAGGATATGTGTATTATATACTCATGTTGATATGATTTTTAAATTTTGTTTATTTAAGGGACTTTAGCAGGCTCAAGTTTGGGAATTTGTTAGGGGATTCAGCGTCTGTCTTCATAGTTACTGAGGCATGACTTTATTTTCTTTTTAAAATACACACACACACACACACACACACACACACACACACACACACGACAGGAATAAAAACACAATTTCCTTAAGAGCCTAATACAAAGCAGATATGATAGTGTTGACTGCCCTCCACAGCCCTAGAAGCTAGTAGTGAGTATTGTGCTCATTTGTAAAACAAAGTTGGAGCTTAAAGGGTTAAACTGTCCAAGACTGCACAACAGAAAACAGAGGAGGACGGTGTTTCAGGGACTATTTGACCCCCAAACCTATATGCTGTCTAAGCTATGCTGGCACAATAACAAAGACAGTGAGAAGAAAAAGAAAAAAATTTTTGAGACAAAAACTACCCATGCGATAATGCTTCTGTTTATTCTCCCAGATTCAGATTGCAAAGCCGCTCGTTTTCTGATGTCTTGCTGAGCCTGGCCACTCAGGCTCCAGGAAATGCATTTACTGCCTTGAGCTTGACACACTAGTTTTGCAGTGGCTCTGTGTCTCAACAACACATTAGAGAAAGCACAGAGAGCAAACCAGGGGCAAAAAGAAGCCGAAATGAGAGAGAGTCTTTCTGCTGCACTGTTGTTACAACAGGTCAGGGTCTCCCATCCCAACCATATAAAGTTATCTTCCCATAAGAAGACCTTCCAAATATGTTTTATGTCAGATTACCTCCCCATGAAATGCTGATGTCATGTACTATATAACTGTTTATTCATTTATGTATACCTAAGCTATGAGCATAAAAGGAGTAAATAAAATTTTCAGCCTCTGCCCCAAGAACCAATTGTGCCCCTTTGGAGTCTTCCACCCAGTGAAGAAAGACACATGTGTTAAACCACTTCACTCTCCTAAAGCCAGGAGCATCTGAAGCCAAGCAGAGATAAATGGGAAAGCTGCACATTTCACAGGTTTGTTTGTTTGTTTGTTTGTTTATCTTCAATTCTTTCATAGGGTGACTGTTACTGTCTGCGTGAGAAATGTCCCCTAAAGGCTGGTTTACCTTTGACTACTTGGTTCCTGGCTAGCTTTGGGAGTTGCAGAAGCCTTAGGAGGCAGAGATGCACAGGAGGAAGTGAGTCTGGAAATGATGCTGAGGGACTATAGCATGATCTCACCTCCTATCCTGTGCCTGTTTCCAGATCCACAGCACTGTGAGAAAGGAGCTATCACACGTTCCCACTGCCATGTGCCACATGACACAATCCCACTGCCACATGCCACGTGCCGGTCATGCCATCCCCACCATGATGGCCTATAACTCCTCAGATCATAAATAAAACCAATAAAGCCCTTCTCCATTAAGCTTCTTCTTGTCAAGTATTTAGCCACAGCAAGGAAAAGGGACTGGGGCCCTAGGTGCAACAATGATTGAAACACAGGCATGCATTGCCCAGAGACACTTCCATCTATAACTGACCATGTATGCAACACTGTGTTTCATACTCTATAATAGTGCTGAAATGTTCCTGTCATCTAGTAAGATCACGACCTTCAGAACAAAGTGAAATGTATGGCTCATCTGTTTGTGACAATGCTGATGAATGCAAGCCGACTGCATGGCCAGTCTTACAAAATACAACACACAGACTAAGTGCTGAGAATAAGATTTGAGAATGCTGATAAGTGACCCCGCTTGAGGTTTGTGTTTACCATGAAATGCATTGGTTTCCGACAGTGTATTTCTCCTATTCACATGAGTTTACTATACGGCATTTGCAGTGTCATGCTAACCACTGCCTCCTGTATCTCCTTTTATTTTTTTAAAGATTTATTTATTTATTATATGTAAGTATACTGTATCTATCTTCAGACACACCAGAAGAGGGCATCAGATCTCATTACAGATAGCTGTGAGCCACCATGTGGTTGCTGGGATTTGAACTCAGGACCTTTGGAAGAACAGTCAGTGCTCTTAAGCACTGAGCCATCTCTCCAGTCCTCCTGTATCTCTTGTTAACTGCACTCACTTGCATCAGGAGCTAAGGTGAGTAACAGACCTGTGCCTGCAACATTAGTGCAAGTAGCGGTGCAGAAACAGATCAACAGGTAAAGCGTTACCACACAAAGCAATAGACCCTGAGTTGGAATACCTAGAGCCTAGGGGAAGGCACCATGCACACATCTGTTATCCCAGCTTTCCTATACCAAGATAGCCCCACTATTTCCAAGATAAATCCACAATCTTGAGTTTGGCATGTGTAAGCCCTGGAAAACTAGTAGAAAGGTGATAATGTTTTTTAAAGCAGTCTTCCGGTTATGCGTTAAGAACCATAAAGGTGTCAAAAGAGAGGTTAGGATGTGAAAATGTGCCTTGAAAGCCATCAGAGGACCTGGCTGTATCCAAGCATAATTAGTTTGCATAATTCAGAGCTGGCTCCTCATCTGGAGAAGCCAGTGGAAGCCTGTATTATGCTGCACTGGTCTACGCAAGCTCCATGAGAGTAGACATCTACCAACTGTGAGCAACAGTTAATCCCCAGGAGATATCTCAGCGCATGCCCAGTCTACTGACAAATATCAAATCTTCTCTATCCAGTTACCGCCAAACATAAGGGATAAGCCTCTTAGCCAAGTATGATGGTAAACACCTAAAATCCCAGCACTGGGGAGTTGCAGGTAAGAAGGTCAGGAGTTCAAGGGCCAGCCTCAGCTACATAGCAAGTTTGAGACAAGCATAGAGTATATGAGACTCTTTCAGAGATAGAGAGGGGAAAGAGAGAGAGGGAGAGAGAGCAACAGAGAGAGATAGAGATTGACCTATTCTCTAGCATTTGGAGGACCTTGTTTATTTTATTATAGTGTATGTTTTTTGTTTATTTGTTTGTTTTAACAGCATGTAGCCCAGGTTATCTCAGAATTCACTGTGTAGCCTAAGCTGGCATTAAAGTCATCCTCCAACCTCAGCTATGTGCTAAGATTGCGTGCTTACACCACCACATGCTCAGCTTGGAGCATTCTAATATTAATAATAAATGCTTAAGTAGTATTCACTGCCTTCTAAGTGCTTAACTTACAATAATTCATCCAGTCTTCTCAGCTAACTCAGGAGTTCTCATGTTTCAGGTTAAAAACAAAAGACATATGTGGGTGGGCACAGAAGAAATGGAACCTTTTGAAGATTCATAATTGAGATTACATCCTAAGCAGCTCTGATTGGAAATAAGCAGAACAGACCAAATGGTCTCATAAAAGAAATCAACTTAGTTAGGGACTTAGTACCAAAACATTGGAAAGGTTTAAACATTCTCAAGCAAGAATCAACAATTATATCCTGAAGAGGTCAAGATAGGAAATACTTGCTGGCCATATGATCTCCTCTGAAACACTCCAACTCTGGTGCTGTGGGAGAGCAGCCACAGAGTGTATGTCAGGAATGAGCAAGCTGGGCCCCAATAAAACATCACTTAAAAAATAGCAGAGGACTTGGCTTAGCCATGGACTATTGTTATTTTGTAAAGAATAACAAGTCCATCCCTTTTGGGGTTTTTATTTTCTTTAGAAAATCACAGCTCTATTGTATTGAGAAAAATATGAAAATTTAAAAAGAAAAGAAAATGAGAGTTCTAGTTTCATCCCTTCTCTCTTAAGTACAGAAAGCAACAACAAAAAAGAGTTTATACCGTGTGAAATTGCCTGATCCTGCCTGATATCAGAAGCTAAGCATGGTCAAGCCCCATTAGTACATAGATAGGACAAGAGAGAGTTGATGGCCTTAAATTGGAAAAAAAAAAAAAAAACTAGCAGAAAAGAAAGAAACCTTGTGCTTCTTTTCTTATCTGGCCCATAATCTTTTCCAATCTCATTCTATGTTCCTTTGCAAAATGCCAAAAATAACTAGAGAAAGCTGTTTGGACAGCCATGGAGAAGTAACCATTTGTGTCAATGTGCCAACATTGTGCTCAGAGGCAAATACCACTTTTGTTTGCAAGCTGGTTTTTAAGTACTGAAGAAATGTGGAAAATACATTAAAAACAAGTAATTATCTCCCTGCACAGAAATTCAAATAGACATCCTAGCTCCCTGCCTTTCAGCTAAAGTTTTGAAATATGTGAAATATGACTAATTGTCTCTGAGCTATTTGCAGTATGGATACCCATACCAGAAGATAACAGACTGCAGAGAAAACGAAGAACAGCATAGTTTGATGTGATTCATGGAACTACCTCATCCTGGACAGGGTTTATGCTAAGTCTTGGGAGGGACTTTGAGTAACTGGTTAGTGACTTCCACTCATATTTCTCCTCCTACACTAAAGCTAGCTTATATTGTGCTTCCAAAACTCATATGTATTAAGGCAAAGAATAGAGAGGGTAATACAGAGCTAGCGCTAATACATTCTGAAGCCACATGAATCCATAGATTTTTATCTCAAATATTCTCTAAGCATAAACAGGCAAAGAATGTTAATCTAAATATTAACTGAGAACTTTAAAAAAGAATACCACATTAAAATGCCTGATGGACTGCGTGTTGAGGGTGTCACTAGTGTAACATATGCCAGGCAGGCTCTAGGTCCTGGGTGGGCTCACTTCCCAGCACTGCCCCTCCCACCCCACCCCCAAGGAAGATAAAAGAAAAGAAAGGCTGGTTCTTAGGATGGGTAGAGCCGGAAGGGTGGATTCTCTTTTATTGCCCTTTATTTGACTTTTGACTTTTGGAAGCACATCTGTAGTCTGCAGGCTTGAGTTAACCTGACTATATTATAAATGAGTGGCATAGCACAGTGAACGGAGAAGAGCGTTAACTCAAGCTTTGCCTCATCCTACGCATCCCTCTGCCACTGAGCTACATCCGGACCCCCCGCTTTGTGTTGGTGCTCTTACTTGGAGACAGTGTCTCACTAAGTTCCCCTGGCTTGCCTTCTGCTCATGCTGCAGACCAGGCAAGTCTTGAGTCTGCAATCCTCCTGCCTCAGCTTCCAAGTTATCCGAAATTACGAACCTGTGAAATCAGGCCTGGTTTTTTTTTTTTTTTTTTGAACCTTCATTTCTATAGCACACACTAAAATAAAACATCAAATGTTAGTTAACAGACCATGTGGCTGCTTTGCCTATTTTGCAACACGTACCGATGAGCAATTCTAGGATGGTTTCTATGGTTGCACGTGTGGATACAAGAATTTAGGCTACCAAGAGTTGTGTGTCTCACCTGGAAGTTAGAGACATTAAAACAGCAGTCTTAGATGGACTGTGTGAAGTGGGCATGAGATAAAATGCAAGAGGTAACAAAAACAGAGCAGGAGTCAACACTTGGTAGACAGAAAGTGGTATGATACCATGACAGCATTGTAAGGACTGCTGAGGCATGCTAAAGCTATTATTGCTACAGTCTTTGTTAAGATTCCATATGCATGTTACATCTCAATACAATCATATCAGAGAAACACAAAAGAAGGAACACCTTCCAGGCCAGGAGAAAGAAGCATAAGGCAGATATAAAGAGAACAGAGACTATAAATAGAGGAAGGAAAATACAAAAAAATGAGATGAAATCCAAAGCAAAGAAATGAGCGATTAATTCAAAATTATCAGTAATTTCAGCAAACATAAGTGAGCACAGTTATAAATAAATATAGCAATTGTGAGATAGAATATTTCAAAGCCATTCAGTTTTCACCATAAGACTGCTCACTATACTTTTTCGCCAAGATGGCGCCGAAAGCGAAGAAGGAAGCTCCTGCCCCTCCCAAAGCCGAAGCCAAAGCGAAGGCCTTGAAAGCTAAGAAGGCGGTGCTGAAAGGCGTCCACAGCCACAAAAAGAAGAAGATCCAAACGTCACCCACCTTCCGGCGGCCCAAGACCCTGCGGCTCCAGAGGCAGCCAAAATATCCTCGAAAGCCGGGCGTGGTGGCGCAAGTCTTTAATCCCAGCACTCGGGAGGCAGAGGCAGGCAGATTTCTGAGTTCAAGGCCAGCCTGGTCTACAGAGTGTGTTCCAGGACAGCCAGGGCTATACAGAGAAACCCTGTCTCGAAAAACCAAAAAAAAAAAAAAAAAAAAAAATCCTCGAAAAAGTACACCCAGGAGAAACAAGCTTGACCACTATGCTATCATCAAATTCCCCCTGACCACGGAGTCAGCTATGAAGAAAATAGAGGACAACAACACTCTTGTGTTCATTGTGGATGTCAAGGCCAACAAGCATCAGATCAAGCAGGCTGTCAAGAAACTCTATGACATTGATGTGGCCAAAGTCAATACCGTGATAAGGCCTGACGGAAAGAAGAAGGCGTGCGTTTGCTTGGCTCCTGATTAAGATGCCCTAGATGTTGCCAACAAGATTGGGATCATCTAAACTGAGTCCAGATGGCTAATTCTAAATATACACTTTTTTTCACCATAAAAAAAAAAAGATTGCTCACTATAAACCTGGGGACACAAATACAATGACAGTTTAAAAAGCAAGAAGGCATGGTTTTGTGAATATTACACCCAATAAAGAGGGTATCACTGCATTTATTTTAGACACCTAGGCTTTCAGATGAATACTGAACAACTAATTATAAAATGGATCATTATAAATAACAAAAGTAAATTTTCCCTAGAAACTATAACTCTCATTGTATATGTCACCAGCATTACGAGTATTGAAAATCGCCAGTTTCAAATAGAAGTGGACCAACATTAGTAGGGAAAATTAAAACACATTTTTCTCAAGGACATGTGGAATGAATCTAACCATTGACCATATTTAAGTAATAAAATATCTCAACAAACTTTTAAAAATATCCATGCATACCACATTCCCTGAAGACAGTGCAATAAAATCAGTCACTAATAACAAATGAATATGTTTAAGATCGCCACATGTTTAAAATTAATGACTTAATTTAAGTAAGTCGTGGATTAAAGAAGACAGCCCTGTGGAAAATACAAAATATTAATGCTATACATCAATGTATGGGATCCAGCAAGGGCAGCACTTGGGTAGTTTCAAAAACACATAACAGAGTGGAGGAGGGGCACAGATGAGAACCGAGTGGAATAGACCGTTTATCATAGACTCCTGCCTGGAGGAGGTAGCCACAAGGAGAGACCCTAAAGTGAAGAAGCAAAAGGTACAGCAAGGAATACGACTGGACAGACTTCATGTGTATGCTCGGTTGGTTGTAGAGTGAATGGGAGTGGTGGGTCCCCCACCCCCCAAATGCTGACAGTCGCTGGGAAGGTGGGGAGAAAAGAGCCAATGGCCCTCTTCATAACAGATTGTCCATCTCTGCTGATGGGGCAGACTACTACATACATATTGTCTGCTGTTTAGCCAGCCACACCCAAAGTGAGGTAAGCACGTATCTGACCTTCTGGTGAAGTTGGTTTACTTCCGTTTCCTTTGTCCACAGCCTTGACCTTGGGCTTTGTTGGATCCTTTCTTTTCTCTAAATCTTTAACTAGAAGAAAAGGAAAGAAAGGAATATGTGGTATTAATGTTTTAAGTATATACAAATATGTATAGTCACTGTGTTTAACTAAAATCCCTGCAAAACCAAAAAGTAATGACAGACATTAGTACCATGGTACAAACTCCTCTCCATGTGTTGGATCGGACATTTTCTTCAACCTTGTCCTAAGGTATGAAAAGTACTTCTTAAGGCTTAGGTCAAGTGTGCACTGTGGACCAATGCATCAAGTCAATTTAACACTTCAAAACAACTGTAAAGCTGACATGATTATCCCATCTACATACACAAAAGAATGAAAAGCCAAGATGCTAAACCATAGCTTATAAAATCAGTAAGCATTGGTTGGCCTTAGTCTCATGTCTCTGGGCTCAGTGTATGAATTTAGCTCCCATCCTAGAAAGATAATAACTGGACATTCTTCTTTGTAACTGCTGTTTTCAGGAGAAGGTGGAGAACCACATCATTTCCCCCCCAAACTTTTTTCTAAAAATGTTTCTCTAACATTTTCTACATGGGTGTAAATAGCCGTTAAGGTGTCCATGTTCCTGTAAACAACCTCTCACCCATGGTCCTGTAAGCAACACTGAGGAAACCCATTGGATTATCAAACAAAGAAGAAAAGCAGAAGACATCATAGTGGAAGGGGTGTAGTAGGGGTGAGGAAGAGAATCAGTGGGAGTGAAGTGGGATGCTGAAAGAGGATGAATATGGTCAAAAGAGGATGAACATGATCATATGTATATATGATGTACATATATGAAAAGACCTTAATTAAACCCATAGCATATAATTAATCTTTATTAAGAAAAATGCCCCCCCAAAAGTAATCTTGATACTTAGATGGTAGTGTTTGTCACTTTAGGAAGGCAATATTCAGAGGCTAACAATTTCCCTACTCCTTTGGTATGCTCATATCCACAACAGCCTGCCTACCATTGCTTGGCTTCTAAAGTGGTCCAAAGATTTCAAGGCCTTCATCAAATGTCACAATATGTGTCTATACATATAAAATGTGTTGTGAACATGCAAGAAAAAAAGGCCAAGGGCAAGGTATTTCGCTTAATTATTTCATGCACTTGGAAGAAGTGAGCAGCTCTGATGGTAGGTCAGCTACACAGGGGAGATGGGGATCTCTCGTGCATCCTTGCCATCTTCTCCAGGAGATGGTCCTATCGACCCTGTCTCTGTAGCCCCACTCCTCGTCCTTCCCCCTGGCCTTTGTGCCTTTGCTGAAAGCTTCAAAGACTTGTCATCTGCTCAGGGCTTATCACCTCAGTTAAAGAAACCCTGTCTTTAAAACCCTTCTTGTCTTTCTGATTCCAAGAGATTTAATTCTGGGCTAGAAGTAATTAAAATTATAAGATACTTTAACCTTACTACATTCAATAATCTAATTTTGTATCCATCTTTAGACCTCTTTCTTTGATTTCTTAATCAGCATCCTGTCTCTTTAAAAATCTTTGTTCTCGGTTTTTGCAAAGATACAATCATATTTTTTTCCTGTCTTTTATGTTCTCATCTTTGGATTCTTTTCCTCTGTCCATTCCTGAAACATGACTTTATACTAAAGTTGCCCAGCATCTCTAAATACTCTGGCTATAATTTTATCATCCAACCATTTAAAATCTCATCCTTTGTGGATTATTTCCAAATCTACATCTTTCACCCCACCCACACTTGGACTGTGACCCAGGTCACTTACATTTTCTAAAATAAAATGCATCTATCGGTTTAATATTAGGAAATTTGGGTTAAGAAATGCTAGGGGCATGATGAGAGTGGTTTCAGATGTGGGGATCTACAGATCTATTCCCGGAAGGGGAGCACTTATGTGTTAAGATGGACAGGCTGAGTCAAGCAGGGGCCAGTGGAACAAACTTCTGAAGAGGAAAGTTGATGGCTTGGAAGCGTTCCAAAACAGACCACAGCACCAGCGCCAGCTTAAACGTGAATTTGAAAAAATAAGTCCCTTTGGAAGTAGGGCCACAAGCCCACACAGAAATTATAACAAATGTTGCTACCTCTATGTAGGAACAAAATCAGTTAGAACCAAATTGTCATGCCAAGTGTGGTGACGCACACCTGTAATCCCAGGATTGGGGACAAAAGAGCTGGAGACTCACAAGTTCCAGGACAGCCGGAGCTACCTCGTGGGTTCTAGGCTAGCCTGAACTACAAAGCAAGACCCTGCCTCAAAAGAAGAAGAATGAGAGGAGGGAAGAAGAGGGAAACAGAGAAGAGGCCAGGGGTGTGAGAAACAGGACACGGGTAGAAGTGAAAGCCAGGACACCACAGCCAAGGAGTGTCACAGCAATACATTCATGAGCACCAGGGCTGCTCTCTGCTCTTAAAATCTGAAAAGGGGAAAATAGACTGTTTATGTATCAAAAAATGTATGTTCAAAAAGAATCCAAGTCTCACAAGTCCTTCTTATGACCACCGTTCTCCAGCATGTGACCATGAGTTTTCAAGGAAGGGAAACCAAGCTTGATTGAGCTCTAGCATATAGGGGGACCAGGACTATCAGACCAATACAGAAGAGGCCCCTCAAAAAACCTCATTTCTACCTGAGTAGAGCAAAAGCCCCTATCTCACTCACAGTGGTAACAGCTAAATCATAGCATGAATGCTTATAGTTTGTCTACAGAAAGGCTGGTGGACCCAGCGACTGCCCACAAGAGAAAAGCGGGTGAGAACCAGTGGTTTTTAACAGGCACCGAGCAAGTTTTCCAGGGCCTGGGGGTTTCCGCTGCTGCTCTGTTGCAACGCTTGAAATTATCAATCGCAAAGCTTTAACTCAAGTGAACCGGACTGAGGCTCCTCCGCTCATTTCCTGTTTAATAGCCCTTAAGAGACGTCATTTTCGGTACTGACTGAGCAACTTAGGAGGCAGAAGACTGGAGTAAAAACACGAGGAGAGGCGGGACTGACTTAGACTAAAACCTAACAACCTCTTGATAGCTTCTGTACAATAGGGGATCTCAAACATGTCATCTGTACCTTCGGACATGTAGACTCTTTATTTAAAAGTCACAAAGAAAAAGACTTTATCTCAAAATCCCCCTCTTACATCTACTATTTTAAGCGCAGAGCCCCGGGCGGTACTTAAAGATTGTCAATACATACTTCTGAACTGGCCTTGAGCGGGCTTGCTTTCCTTGTCTTTATAGTAGGCGATGAGTTGAACTGTGTAGTTCTGCTCTGGCAGAAGGCCTTGAATAATTGCTTTTGTTGCAGTGTTCTGGAGATTCATCTGGTTGGTCTTTCCCCCTGTAATAAAACAGAACGATAATCCATACTAAACTGGGAGTGACTGCATTTACTGAGAACTTTTATTAGCCACAATCAAGACTGTTAAAAGACAGACATTAATTTTTTTTTAATTTTGGCTGTAAATATTTAACACACTTTGATATATATCAGATGGTAACAACATTTGAATGACACGTACTCATACATGTGCAATGTAACTTTCATTGTCATGTTCAGCGTATTCTGTCTGCTTTAGTCACAAAAGACTTGCACGATAGCACTCTATCACACTGATGATCTAAGAGAGACCACAGCACAAGATAAGAAAGCAGATTCTCGAGGACATCAGGTTCAGCCTTTAAAGAAGAGACTGCCTCTTGAACCTGCAGTGGGGCACATGAGCTGGCTGAATGCTGTTAACCTCGCTGCCGCCACTGCTGGCCTCTGAGCCCTAGTGTAAGCAGAAGCACCCTTGAACCATTAACAATCTAATCATCTTACATCTGGCCACCACTGCCTCAGGACGATGCAGGGAGCGCTCACTGCCTGCCTACTTAAAAGTCAGTTCGATTCAATAAATAAAATTGCAAAATTCCTATCAAATTAGACTGACATCTAAGGCTTTCCTGAAAATGCTTTGGGGTTTAATACTGACTATTTATGCAAAACTCCATTTTCTGTCATTTACGGCAGTGATGAACAATCTGAAAAAACAGTAGGAAACTGATTCAACATGTCTGTCCCTCTAACAGCCCTCAGAGAGGTATAAATTAATCAAATGTCGTATGTTATAGTAAATTTTAGTTACATTCCAATAAAAGTAATCTAACCTGAAATATTGTCTGCTGTTTATCCACTCTGCCTGCTACTAAGGGAGGAAACTGAGTTTTCTCTTACCAAAATCCGTTAGCCTTATTGTTCAAGATGTGAATGTGTTTCACAAACTCCTATCATTAAGAACTCATCAGTTGGGGCTGGAGAGATGGCTCAGTGGTTGAAAGCACTGGCTGCTTTTCCAGAAGAGAGAGTCCAATTCCCAGCACCCACACAGTGGCTAACACTTGGCTGTAACTCCAGTTACAGTCCAGTCCAGGGGAATCCAATGCCCTCTTCTGGAATACATGGGCACTATATGCATGTGGTGCACAGACATCCATTCAAGCACACACACATATATTTAAAAAGTAAAAGTTAAGTCTCAAAAGAATGTATTATAAAATACACAAATATTATGCAATGTATACTTTTCTAAAAAGGTTTTTAGAAAACCCTAATTATTACAGTCTCTTTTTAGAAGACAGATGTACTATTTTGTTAAATACTTTAAGATTCCTATGATTTTAAAAAATGAATGCTTTAAGCTCTGTCTAAGGTAGCATTTCCCAAATTTATTTGACTATTAACTCATTTTGTTGTGTAACTGCTATTAGAACTCTGCAGAACACCATAGAACATTCTTTGGGAAAGACTGACATAAAAAAGACTTGGACCGTGACTCACAGAGCTAAAATGTCCATAAACATTTTGCAGTTAAATGCATTTATTACTCTATTTTATTGCTGTGTTTAACCAAGAAGATTCTAGTAAGTCTAAATTGACTGATTAGCTTTGGCCACTATAATGAGAACAGTGGGTAACATAATTATTCATTAAGAAATAATTTCACTCACTTGCCACTGGAGGTATTTAAACAAGTTAGGTTTCTAGTGTTTGAGTGCACTGTTTCAGAGGGACTGGGGTAGTCACGTGGAGGTTTGGGTCACGAAGCACTTGAATCAGTTCTATGACCTGTTATCCCTCAGTGATGTGTGTTTCGGGTGCTTAACAATTTAGTATAATTAGCAATTAATCTGTAGAAATTAAAGTACTTATTGTCTAAGAAAATATTTTCAAGACCTGACACAGAGAATTCCCTCAATTCTGTAGGATAGTAACAGAATGAGTCCATAATATTTAAAATTAGTGTACCAAACAAGAAGCTAGGTGTTTGTTTTTGGTTTTTGGTTTTTGGTTTTTCGAGACAGGGTTTCTCTGTATAGCCCTGGCTGTTCTGGAACTCACTCTGTAGACCAGGCTGGCCTCGAACTCAGAAATCCGCCTGCTTCCACCTCCCGAGTGCTGGGATTAAAGGCGTGCGCCACCACGCCCGGCTTAGGTGTTTGTTTTATCTACCTATATTTTTCTAAGATTTCTAAATCAAATAATTTCACCTTTAAGAACAGGAAATCAGTTGAGAAATGGTCCTCAACAGAAAGAAGTTCAACTTTATATGCCCTTCTTTATAACCCATTATAATTATATTACAATAACATATATTATAGTTGTATATCATGACTAATCTTCATTGTTAAGCTGACTAGATCCCAAAAGAGGTGGGTGAGGGGCATCTCTGTATACATCTGTGCCGATGATCTGTAGACAATTAACTAAGTAATTTAAGAAACTTTAAATATGAGCAGCAGTAGCATCCCATGAGCGGCCACAATCAAAGGAAAAAAAAAAAGAGAGAGCAGCTAAGCGGCAGTATCCCCCTTTCTCCATGCCTGCTTCCAGGTCAGCTGTGAACCAGACAATTGTCCACTGTCACACATGCCTACTGCTGTGATGGACAGTCAAAGCAACCATGGACTCAACCTCTGAAACCAGAAGCCAAAATAAATTTCTTCTCCTTTGGATTCCTTATGCCGGGCACTCTATCATGGCAGCAAGAAAAGTAACTGATTCACTGAGGTCATGATGTAATTAGGGAGTTATTATGTACTTGTGTGTGAGGATGAGAGCCAAGGAACACTGTGAAGAGCATTCCCATGATAATGGTCCTTAATTGGGGCTGGCTTACAGCTTCAGAGGTTCAGTCCATTATTAGCAAGGTGGAAGCATGGCAGCATCTAGGCAGGCATGGTGCAGGCAGAGCTGAGAGTTCTACATCTTTATTTAAAGGCCACTAAGAAAAGACTGTCCTCCAGGCAGCTAGGATGAAGATCTTAAAGCCCATACTCACAAATACTGACACACCTCCAAATAGTGCCACTCCCTGGGCTAAGCATATTCAAACTACCATAGTGTGTGATGGATCAAAAGTACTCATTCTATATTAAAACATCAGTGATATTTTTATTTTTAATGGTTTTATAATTTCAGGAAATTTTAGCTTAAGAAGAATTCATCACAGTTAAGTCCAAGAGCCAGACCTTACACTTTGGGGAACATAATTTCCTTAATGAGAAGAGAATTTGTCAAGTTCAAAAATTAAATTAAATCAAGTCTTTTGCTGTACAAGATTCAGCACTACATATTTTTAACCATCCATGCATAAAATGTTCCTAAGAAAATATAGTGAGCTTTCTTTACCTGAAGCTGGAGCCACGAGCAGTTTGTAGCCACCAAATTTCCCTCTTGGTGCTTTCCATGAAATCTGTATACTATCATGGGAAATCACATTATATCTTAACCGGGTGGGTGGAGCCACTGAAAAAGAAAAACAAATATGACTTAAACATGAAAGTATTCAAATTTAAATTACAGAGTCAAAGTAGCCTAACCAAAATACACTCGGAATCGAAAGATGTTCTTTCTACAGCCCTAATAATGAGTCATTCAGTGAGCAAAATAAGACAGATGTGAAAGCTTATGCTTTGCTCTCAAGGGATACCCCTTTGTCAAACAGCACTGACCTAAGACAGAGGGATAAAAGTGATTATCCAATACCCATGCTACACTCCGCAGACCCAAAGAAGCTAACAAGAAGGAAGGAACAAGTGAGGATGCTAGAATCTCACTTAGAAGGGGAAATAAAATAGTCATACAAGGCAGATGGAGGAAGGAAACTGGGTGGGAGAAGGGATGTGGAGGGGAAATGGGAGGGATTCAGGATCAGGTGTGGGAGAGACAGGAGAGATGGCCAAATAACCATGAGAATGAACAGAACTCTGCTACTGGTGGGGATAAGGGGTGGAGTTATCTCAAAGACATGCCAGAGACCTGGGATGTGGAGGCTCCCAAGAAACAAGGAGGGTGACCTTAGCTGAGACTTATAACAGTGGGGATATGGAACCTAAAGAGGCCATATAGGAGTATAGCCAGGTAGGAGCTCCAGTGGAATGTTAGCGACACCAACCCACCCACAAAAATTGTGACCCCAAATTTATTCTGTCTAGACTAAATGCAAGGGTGGGGAATAGAACAGAGACTATGGAATTGGCCAAGCAATAACTGGCCTAGCTAGAGACCCATCCCATGGGCAAGCACCAATCCCTGACACTATAATGATAATCTGTTATCCTTGCAGACAGGAGCATATTGACCTCTGACAGGCTCCACCTCGAAGCTGACTCAAACAGATGCAAACACCTACAACCAAACATTGGATGGAGCTTGAGGACCTTTTTTGGGAGAGTTGGGGGAAGGATTAAAGGCCCTGAAGAGAATAGGAACTCCACAGGAAGACCAACAGAGCCAACTAACCTGGACCCTTGGGGGCTCTCAGAGACTGAACCACCAACCAAAGAGTATACATTAGCTGGACCTAGACTTCCTTCACATATGTAGCAGATGTGCAGCTTGGTCTTCTTGTGGGTCCTGAACACTGGAACTGAGGCTATCCCTAAATCCATTTCCTGTCTATGGATATGTTCTCATAACTGGGCTGCCTTATCTGGCCTCAGTTGGAGAGGATGTGCTGAGCCTCACAGAGACTTGATGTGCCAGGGTAGGGGGACACCCAGAGGGCCCCCAACCTCTCAGAAGAGAAGGGGATGGGGAATGAGGGGATGATCTGTGGGAGGGAGAACTGGAAGGGGACAGCGATAGGGGTGTACAATTAATTCATTAATTCATTAAAAATCAATAATTAATTAAATAAATTGAGGGTACATCTCCTTTAGAAATTCAAGCCAATGTTGCAGAATGACATCATTATGTGTCAAGGGTGTGTTTTCCTACTTGGAACATGAAAGCTTCTCTACTCTGCAGAGACCATTGCATGTATGACTCAGGTTTTACACTGTGACAATCAAAAATTTTTTATGATATAATATTCGAGGAAACTACTTCAGACATGTTATGATCATAAAATATTAATCTTAAAACATTTGAGAGGAACTGGACACGTTACTCAGTGGCTAAGAGTAGGTACTGTTTTTCAAGGTGACCCAAGTTCGGTTCTCAGAACCTGTGTCAGGTGACCCAAAACCACCTGTAACAGCAGCTCCAGGGGATCTGATGGCATCTTTTGACCTTGACAGGCACTTGCACTCATAAGAACACACATACTCACACATAATTCTAACATAGTAAGTAAATAAATAAATCATTGGAGATAGTGATCATTAAGAAATTCAGGATCAAATGCAAAATGACTGTGTTTTTTTTAAAGTCTGGGCGATTCTTCTAGAAAATCTGATTTACCCATGTCAGGTATGTAGCACATGATCATGACTCAGGCCACAGCACTTGATCTTCTGAAATTTCACAAAAGTTCTAAGATCTCTTTACCTTCACATAAGTCATTAAAACTTCAGAATACATTCCAGAACCCTCTGTAAATGCTCCAGGGTTTCAAAAGGAAGCTCTTTAGCATGAACATTTTTAGTCTGAAATATCTAAACAAGAGAATTTACTAGCAGAAATGTCACACCCACTATCCACTCTGTGCTCAGCCTTTTATTTTCTTACTCTGTGATCCAGTGTTGCAGAAAGCAGCAGATATCCTGAAAAGACATGAGGAATAATGCAAGCTTGGACACTGGAAAGAAGCAGACATTCTGGAAAGACATGAGGGATAATGCAAGCTTGGACACTGGCTTGGTTTCCGGTTTTGTCACTGATCAGCTGAGCAGCCTGAATTGGATGGCAAGCCTTCCAAAGCCAGTTTTTTTACTTTCAGAAAAACTGACACTTTCTACAAAACCTAGATCATAACATTAGACTAACTGATATGATACTATCGGTGGCCAACAACAACAAAAAAATTCTTCCCCTTCCTCTCCTTTTAGCTAACTATGGAGTTTAAGAACTCATTTAAATCCTCACAAAATATATCACTAGCCTGACTTTAGGATAAAGAACCAAGGTACAGTGTCTGAAAACCTTGTTCAAGTTCACACACTAGGGTAGGATGGTCTCTGACCCACAAGGAATCCATGGTACTGGTTTTGAAGGTAACCCAAGTTCAGTTCTTTATAGAGAGATCAGATTAGCAAGTTGCAATGAGCTAAATAAGCAAAGAATTTACTACTTGACACAAGATAGAGTCATTTCAGAAGAGGAGAGTCTCAATTGAGAAATGCCTCCATAAGACTAGCCTTATGAAGGTATGTCAGGCATTTTCTTGGTCAGTGATTGGTGTGAGGGAGACCAACTGTGGGTGGTGCCATCTTTGGGCTGGTGGTCCTGAGTTCTGCTATAAGAAAGTAGGCTGAGCAAGCCATGAGGAGGAAGCCAGTAAGCAGCACTCCTCCATGGTTTCTGCTTCAGTTCCTCCCTGCAGGTTCCTGCCTTGCATTCCTGCCCTGACTTCCCTCACTGAGATGGACTGAGAGTTCTAAGCTGAAATGAACCCTTTACTCCTCAAGTTGCTTTTGACTGGTGTTCATCACATCAACAGAAACCCTGACTGAGACACTGTTCTACAATTATCCAGGCATTTGGAATCAGTAAGCACAGAAGGACATTTCTCAAGAAAAATATCTCAGATTTGTCTTTAATCATGCATAAGTAGAGAGGGCTATTTACAGCACAACAAAAACATTAGTTTTATAGTTTCAACTTGAAACAAATGGAAGAGTTTATGCTTTTCTCAATAATGGAAAAATACAAATTTATCAAAAGAATAACTTTATTTTTAGCACCCAGCATCTTAATGAACATAGCAAGTATTTTTTTTCAAGTCTTCAACTCAGGAGGAAAATCTATGTGTGACTGCATTTCTATTTTGTGGGAAATATGACAAATATGAATTTAAAATATGAAGTAATATTTCTGAGCTCATTCATATCAGTGGGTTTGCACTAATCTCTGACAAGCTTTTGCATGAATGCATTGGTGAGAAATTGAACTACCTGGGACCCATGAAGTGGAAAGGGACAACAGGCAGGTGGGAATTTGATCTAAGCCAATTCTGAGAGGTTCAGTGGACTCTGTTAGCATGGCAGGTGTGCTGACATCTCAGGGAAAGCAGAGAAACTAACCGCATTCGGAATAGCTAGACTAGACAGTGGTCATCTGCAGACTTCCAGCGTAGGCTATTTTTCTTTGAATGCTGTGTGAGTTCATGGTCCTCAGCCTCTCTTTAGTCAACAGCTAATTTTCTAAGCTGCCAGCAGAAAACAATGAGAACAGCCTGGACTGTTTATACTCTTTATGAAATGCAGATGTTTATCTAGAACCCAAAAAGACATGACCCGAAGAAATCCTCCTCAAGGAAACAACGTATGAAGCTATTGACACAACATAATCAAGGGTCAACTCCTTGTGATTTATAAATAGCTCTTATGAGCATCATGTCTCTACAACAGTGAAAAGGCAGGTTATATTGAGTACCAACAGAAGTGAAATGAAAATCGTTCGATGTACATGAAACACACATTTTTGCCTTCAGGATATGGGAATACATTGCAAAGAATAAAAGCTAATTAAAACAAAGTTAGCTCCTTCTCAACCCCCACCCTCTTCCTTTGGAAGGCACTGGGATTCAAGCCAAAGCCAGGGCAAGCAAAATTGACAGAAATACTGTAAAGAGTCATAAAAAAATAATTGCTTTTATCTCACAGAACAAGAATCTATTTGGTTTTTTTTTCCTCTTTGCAAGAAAAAGGAACAGGCTTTCTATTTCATATGTGCCATCCTTAACTTCCAGTAAATGCTTGAGTGAACTTGATTAAAAAGTTAATCTGTGTCAGCTCAAATACTAATCTTTTCAAAAAGACAAAATCAAATGTAAAGTTTTGTTTGGGGCACACACTGGGGGAGGCTGGAGGAGGTCCCTTGAGTGATGACACGAAGTTAGACTCAACAGAAAATACTTGTGTGTACAGGAACTTCACCCCAGAGCGGAATGAGGAAGACTGTCCACTTTTATCCTCTCTTTACTGTGGCTTGTTACTAACAGCACAGGGGGCTTTGTCTTGCTGGGTTGCATTGTGCTTTGTTAATGGGACAATGTGGCAATCTTCCCATAGGAATCCATGGAAGGAAAGGCATTTTGTATTATTCCATAATCTATCTCCTCATTTGATAGATAATTTTCTGCTGTTTTCCATCTTCCTTCTCCCATGACCCTTTCCCTATCCACTCTCCCTCTCCTTCTCCCTATCTCTCTCTCTTCTGTCTCTCTCCCTCTATCTCTCCCTCTATCTCTCCTGTCTCTCTCTTTTCTTTCTCTTGCCACGCTCTCTTTTATTCCCCTCTTTCTCAACTCACTTACAATATTGCTGTTTTTGACAGAAGATGATTTATATAATAATTTGTCTAATGAGATATTTTCATTAATTACTTCTAACACTGTTTATACATAGGGATTCAACCTGAGACATCTTGCTGATGTCACCATCAGTCACACTTCCCTGGTGAAGAAGCAGACGGGTATCTAAAGCCAGGTCAAGCAGATTCCCCAAACTATCCCCCATCACCACCACCACCACCACCACCATTACCATGCCAAATCCAAAACCCAAGTCCAGTGATAAAAGGAAAGAAAGAAGCTAAGGGTTTTCATCTCAGTGGTATGTCTGATAGGAAAAGGCAGCTGGTCCCTACATGAGACCTTTCTAGACTATTCCAAGCTTGAGAGCATAACTTCAAGTTTGATTAAATGAGCTACTATGTTATCTACTAGTAAATACATTTTAAACTGGCCAAAGAAAAATTAAATTTTTGCAATCAAAAATCTCTTCTGAAAGAGAGGCTGCAGTCAAGGTCATAATGCATAGTTTTCTCTTTAAAGCATAGTTTAGAGGCAGGCAAGCGGCACACAGCTGCATTTCTAGCTCTTGGGAAGCTAAGGTGAAAGAATTATGGGTTCTGCTGGGCGTGGTGGCGCACGCCTTTAATCCCAGCACTCTGGAGGCAGAGGCAGGTGGATTTCTGAGTTCGAGGCCAACCTGGTCTACAGAGTGAGTTCCAGGACAGCCAGGGCTATACAGAGAAACCTTGTCTCAAAAAACCAAAATAATAATAATAATAAAAGAATTATGGGTTCTGAGCCAATCTGGGTCACATAGCAAGATCCTACCTCAATAACATAGTTTATGAAGCTAAATCAATACATTAACTTATGGTTTTTATAATTAAAAAAAAAAAAAACAGAGAAACCGTGTCTCGAAAAAAAAAGTGGAGACATATTTTGTGTTTTTCTGTAATAGCTGAAAAAAATTTTAGGTTTTTTTGTTTTTTATGTCATGTATTTTTTTTCTATTAAATGCATCACCCATTAGTATTGTCTAATGTATGGAGAACGTGTTGTAGGACGTTTAACTGGAGACCTGCTAGTAGTTCTTTTTATCTCCTTTATAATATAATATGTTATAATGTCATGACCCATTAGAAAATGATAAACACCGCAGTTAGGCAAATATGTCAGACGACTCACAGCACAGAAATGCTGTGCTCGGAGCGAATGTGGGTGTCTCTGAATTAACACAAAGCATCTAGGAGAAATCTTCAGTTTCATGTGTCTTGGGTTTTGTTTCATGTCTTATGTAGCACAGGCTGGGCTTGAATTTACTGTAGGTGACGATGGGGAACTCTTGATGCTCCTATCTCCTTGTTTCCCTCCTCCCATATCCCTCTTGATATCAACAGTATTATTGCTGTAAATTTTATAATGTAGTGGCTGAAAATAACAAGCTGGGACTACAATACCACCATGTCTAGCCTTGCCTTGGAGTTTTAAGTGGCAGTTACTTTATCTCACAGATCTTTCTTTTAATCATTCTAAGTAAATATTGCTAGAAACAAGTGCAGATTTACTGTGAAGTTCTGATGTGAATACCTCCCTTCTATCATTACATTATGCATTACACACACACACTTACACACAAACACACACACACACACACACATACCATAGCCAACATGTTACCTTTTCTATATTCCAGATCAACCAACTTTTCTTATAAAGAATATGCTAGAAAGTTCTAAGTATACAAAATTACCTAAGCTCATGGAGACTCACATTCTCTACAAGGGGAAGTATTTCTATGGAATATCACATGGAGTGACAAAAGGGTAAAGTACCTTGTGTGGATTAGCAAGTTAAAGATAAAGATTAAGTTCTCGTATCTCTTTTAATATCAACTGTGTTAGTTTCCTATTACTGCTGCGATATATTTCATCATTTTAATGGCTGAAAATTATAAAATCAGGGCTGGGAGCAAAGGTCAGCCACAGAGGGCTTGCCTAGCGTGTGTGAGGCCCTAGGTTCAATTCTTGGGACTGTTGAAAACACATGTAAATAAGCATATAGAATAAAATACTGGCTACCTTGTAGTCATGGGTTCCCACCTCTGAAAAGAGTGCGTTGCGCTCAAATCAAAGTGTTTTAAGGACCGCACTCTCTCCTGGAGAGAATCCATGTCTTTACCTCTTCTGAGAATCATGTGTATTCCGTCTTCAAAGCCAGCAGTAGCCAAGGCTTCCCCTCCCTCCCTCTTTTACAGTTAGAGCCATTTGCAATTAGGTAGGGCTCTCAGGCAGTCAAGAATAACCTCTATAGCCGGGCGTGGTGGCGCACGCCTGTAATCCCAGCACTCGGGAGGCAGAGGCAGGCGGATTTCTGAGTTCGAGGCCAGCCTGGTCTACAAAGTGAGTTTCAGGACAGCCAGGGCTATTCAGAGAAACCCTGTCTCAGAAAAAAAAAAAAAAAAAAAAAAAAAAAAAAAAAAAAAGAATAACCTCTATACTGTAAGGTCAGCAGATATCCTAATTCCCATTTACATATAACTCATTCGTGATCAGGAAATAAGCATGGTTTGGGTACATTAATTAACCAGAGTGGCTGTTTCCCTATATGCAAATTTGTTCAAAGCAAATTTCACAGTGCTTATACGGTTTGTCAGGGTCATACCAAAAAATGGCCAACTCATAGGAGCTCACCACCATCTTTCTCATAAAAACACAAAAATCGGTACAGTAAAGCAATTTGTATGCTTTTCCTTGCTAAAACTCAAACACGTAACTGAATTATCATGGTGAAAATAAAACATGCTTTCTGTGAGCTCACATGTATTTTTAGACACCAGAGCTGGTAAAATCTAATGTTTTTCTAACTTGGAATCCGTAGCATGCAGTTACTATCTTTCATCTTGGATCTCTTTCAATCCTTCACTTCTAAGATGGCAGTTCCCTGACTCATAGTTTTTGTAATCTCTTCTTCATCTTCATCATCTTCTACTTCCCCTCCTTTTCTTCTCCTCTTCTTCTTTTTCTTCTTTTTTTTTCTTTTTTCTTCTTGATTAACACTTTCAATCAGACATTTTTATTCTACTAAACTCTTGTCCGAGAGTATTCTGCTGGCTCTTTTCATGGGGCTCGCACTCTCTCACAATATCTCCAGGACCCCTAAGGTATCTAGCTGCTGATTGCAAAGTACAATACAATTCAAGTACAAACTCTGCTGCCTTAATCTTTTCCTGTAAACTTCATCAACTGCACACCTGCCAGCCCCACCTGGCTATCTCCCGAAACCCTCAAAACTCACATATTATCTAAGGAAGAGTATCTTAATATCTTCCACTTAAAATTCTTCTTTCATCTATTAATATCTTCCACAAATGCCTTTTCAGACTCAGACCTTGTAGCTGAGACATAGGAGCTAAGAAGAGACTACTTCTAATTAGTGTCACTAATCAAATTTAAACAGAGGGACCCTGTAACAACAGAAGGGACAGCACCAACTGTCCCAACCACTCGGGTGTCTGTCAAGGAGATTTAGAGCCACCTCTCGGTCTCCCTCTCTTCTTCCTGCCTCCACACTTAATCAGCAAATCAATTCTTCTCCTCTACCTCTGATTCTTGCAGCTACACTTTAACTCTCCAGCCACATTACCTACTTCAGACTTTCAACACCCAGTTTATGAACAATCTGATATTCTAGCAGTCTGGCAGCCTTACTTATTCATGCCTGTGCCTAAAACCCTTAGGAGTCACAAGTACAGGTAGAACTGTTATCAATTTACTATATCTACAAAATAAAAGTATCAACCACCTAATATCAATCTGTTTTCCAACCTTTGCTTTTTTGCCACAGCCCCACGGAATATATTATCCATGTTATTATCTGTCAATACTTTGATCTTCCTAGTGGCCAGTAAGCTTCTCCATAAGAAAAAAGAAAAACCTTACTCAGCTTTGTTCTCTAACCACAGACACAGAAAATGTGTCCCATAACTCTTCACTTGAAATGGAATTTGACTGACAAGGTAAATTCAGTCAGTGCACCCCTGAAGATACTAGGTAGGAGCCATCTACAGCCAGTGACTTCACTCCAAAAAAGAAGGTTCTAAATGAATCAAAACCAAGGTGGTAACCACTGAGCATCAGGGACTTGCTTCATCCTAAGGACCTGTAAACTGTATCATGGAGGAGAGGGAGCAAGCTGCCTCTAAAAGCAGTTTTTTGACAGTGTAAATAAGACAAACAGAATCCATCTCCTGAACCACCCACTGTGTGTTCAATGAAGTGGTTGAAAATCTGGCCGCCAGCCCCAGGTGCATGCACAATGGCTATTTGAACTTGCAAAGAGTCAACTTCCTTTCCTTTTCAAGCTTTGAAGAAGCAGGGTGTAGTTGTTCGTGCATTTGATCTTTTAGACCCTCAGTTTCAGATATGAGATGTTAACCTTCCTCATCACATTTGTTCTTTTTGCTCTGGTGTTGAATATTTCCACTGCAGCAGTTAAGCCTCTGCAGGATTACACGTTTGTCTAGTTATCGTGGTGTACATACCATGTGCACTGACTTTGTGGCTAGTGCAACTCTGGGTAAAAGGCCAGACAGTCGACGTGTTTGGCTTTGAAGAGCCACAGTCTCTGTCAGGACTACTATCCTCTGACACTGTAGCATAAGAGCAGCCATGCACAAAATGTAAGCAAATGTGCATGTAATAAAACTTTATCCAGACAGTAAGCCAACTGGCCCATGAATGGTAGTTTGTTAATTTCAGACTTACTGGTTTAAAACAGTATAGATTTTGCTACCACAAAGAGTAGATTTCACAAACTCTTTTCTGTTTCAAAAAAAAAAAAAAAAAA
>LR749874.1:1331901-1423124 GCA_902729485.2 Mus minutoides | reverse complement strand
TTAAGCTTTACTAAAGTTTCTTTAATGAAAGTGGCTGCCCTTGCATTTGGAGCATAGATATTCAGAATTGAAAGTTCCTCTTGGAAGATTTTGCCTTTGATGAGTATGAAGCGCCCCTCTTTGTCTCTTTTGATAATTTTGGGTTGAAAGTCTATTTTATTCGATATTAGAATGGCTACCCCAGCTTTTTTCTTCGGGCTGTTTGCTTGGAATATTGTTTTCCAGCCTTTCACTCTGAGGTAGTGTCTGTCGTTTTTCCTGAGGTGTGTTTCTTGTAGACAGCAAAATGTCAGGTCCTGAAACATGGCTATTTTGCAGTTGCAACACACCGTGCCTGAGACAGTTCAAATTCATTGGTATGTAGTATGCACATGTTGTCTCCCAGTGGTCACTGTCCCACTGGTCACTGTCCCACTGGTCACTGTCCAGTTCGTTTTGTATTCTGTGTTGGGATCAAGGGGATTTTAGTACTTGTTCTCATGCAAGAACAGAGAAAGAGGCGCTACAGCAATGGTTCCCAACTTGTATGTCACGACCCCCTGCAGGCTGAATGACCCATTCACAGGGGACACATATCAGATACACTGCATATCAGATATTTACATTAGGATGAGTAACAACAGCAAAATTGAAAGTATGAAGGAGCAATGAAAATAATTTTATGGTTGGGGGTCACCCACAACGTGAGGAACTGTATTAAAAATCACAGCATTGGGAAGGTTGAGAACCACATCTCCACTGCTCACAAAGGTCTACATCTCTGTCCCTCTGAACCCTTGTGCACTAGGCTTTACTGTTGCCACACTGCACAGGAAGAAGCAAAGGCTTGATGAAACCCAGCTGTTTCTAACCGGGTAACTAGGGCAAACTTACCTTTGCCACCATTCACAGTTAAACAAACAAAACAAACAAACAAACAAACAAACAACCTGTTACTAACGTGTTGAGGTTTTTGCTAGAGAACCTATCAGAAACCTACAAGAGGTTTCTGATATTTCTTCATCCCAGCATTGGCCTGTATGCTAGAATTAAAAGTCTTTGAATGTCATACTTTTCTGAAAGAAAGTGAACGTCAGAGTTCCTTATCTGTGGATGCTCTACATAATTAGGATGATTGCTATTGGCGCTACCATCATTATCTCTGGTAATATCACACTGTCGGGTATATTCTGACACCCATAAAACATTAGCAAAAGTCCTCACCAGACAACTTTTAAAAATAATTTAATTTTTTACTCATTCACTTAACAGCCCACTTACTATCCCCCTCTTGGTCACTTCCTGCCATAATCCTTCCCCCCTTCCCCTTCACCTCTGAGGGGGGTGGGAACCTCCTGGTATCCCCCTTCCTCACTTCAAGTCTCTTTGAGGCTAGGTGCTCTGAGGTCAGACAAGGCAGCCCAGCTAGATGAACATAACCCATGTACCGGTAACAGCTTTAGGGATGTTTGGAACCCACATGAAGACCAAGCTGCATATCTGCTACTTGAGTGGGGAGGCCTGATCTTACAAGCAAAAGTAAATCTATATGCCACAATTTCCATGGCTCAGCAAGACACGCATTTATCCCTCCAAGGTCACCCCATGTCATGTATATTTACTGGCATTCAAAAGTCAATGAGTAAGAAGCGAGGTCTTCCATGTTGCTAGAGGGCTGAAATTTAAAGGATACAAAGAAAAGAGAACATTTTGATGACTAAAATGAACCCCAAGGTATACATTACTATTTTGATTCAATTAGGATAGAAAAGGATAGAAAGATGAAGTCAGTTTATGTCTGAAGAGTTAGCAGATAAAAGGCTCCACAAAAGGGGGAGGAGGAGTAGAGGTGACCATAATGTGTGACTCCATGCCTTTGCTCCCAGGTGTCCCTTAGAAGGCTCCCTGTACTCACAGTCCCCTTCGCCACCCTACTGAAAAGAGAAAGTAGCATTTTGTTCAATTCTGAAACCATAGCCATGCCTTCCTTTCGAAGCTTGTCTCCAGCTCCTGGCTCTGCATTTATCATGCGGCTCCTCACTTGTTGACACGTGGTTCAGCATGTTTACCTTTATTAATGGTTTTAAATTATAGATGCCTCGAGGCCAAGATCTAACTACCTTGCTTACTGCTATGGAATGCAACTGGTACACAGCTTCTAAACAAATAATAAATATCATTTGATGGCGGTTTGTGAAAATTAGGAGTGTTTTGCCCCTTGGTTGCATCTCAAAGGTTGAGAGGTAACGCTGTCACTTAAATCTCCTTGGACCAAGGGTGCAAACAACAAACAGAACAAAAAGCAAGCAAACAAACAAACAAACACCTAAGGAAAGTGGAAGAAGAAAGAGGCTATGATAGATCTCAGATGGTGTAGACAAGTGTAGTTGTGACCCATATTTCTTCTGAGTAGGAGACACAGGATTTTAAAAATTATTTTAATCTCTTGAGCTGACAAGGTAAGGATAGACTTTATCTATCTAAAGCGTTTTTCCCTTTCTTTGATGCTGATACATTGTGTATTGCTTTCTGAATAGCCAGCAGGTCTGTTTATTCATTTGAAATTCTCTCTCCTGGTGATCAATTCGATTTTCTTCTTCTTTATTTTTTTTTCCATTTGGAATGTCCCTGAATGAAAGTCATATGGATATTGCAAGAAATGAGTTTGTTTTTGTTTTGTTTGTTTGTTTGTTTTAACAGAATGTATTAGAACAGTGTCTCTCCATTCCCCAGCACCTTCCCACCCCTTCATGGAGGAACACACTGAGATTTCTGACAAACAACTGGAGTTGAATCTGTCTGACATGGTCAGAGGAACTCAGCTACCTACGCAGTCATATCAGAAAGGAGAGATTTAACTCGAGGGATGTAGCAAGGTGCTCTGTTTCCAGAGGTCCTTTCATTGTCATGAGTTTGTTAAATCACAACGTAAGTGATGGTCCTAATCAGGGCGCTCAGGGAGAGCTCACATAGGCTGTATTAACTGTGACAAAAGCCACGTGACGCATCCTGAAAAACCGTCCGCATTTCTTTTCTCCTTCATTTGTTCTGGTTCTCTGCAGATTGCTATCTTTTAGACTAATTAATATTAGATTAATTAGATTAGTACCAGAACTAACCCTTGGCGATGAAAGAAGAATGGTTTAAGGTCATTTAAATGGAATGACAGTGTGAAAATTCGGGCTGGAGAGATGGCTCAGTGGTTAAGAGCACTGACTATTCTTCCGAAGGTTCTAAGTTCAAATCCCAACAACCACATGGTAGCTCACAACCATCTGTACAGCTACAGTGTACTCATATACAGAGTGTAAAAATTCATCAATTTCAATATATTCCATTGTTGATTGGTGAGTTTTAGAGGACAGAGTTGTAAAAGCATTTTGAGTTGACCGTCTTACTGTAAGTATGGCCTGTTTTATTGACTGGGGGCATTGGGGATTCGTTTTAAGCATAATACTTGACTCTCTTGCAGTAGTCAACTTTATTTTAAATTAGAAGTTAACTTATTGACTATTCCATGAACCAAGATTATAGTTTAATTAATAAACTGAGGAAAAGAACAGGAGTTTCTGTAATTGACTAAAACGCCAATTAGCATCACTGAATTTAGCAGAGAATGTGGAGATCAAATTATATGGTGAATCTGAAATACAGGAATGAGCATAAGTGACTTGCAGTGAGGAGTATTAACCGGCCAAGGCTCCCAAGTGTTTTTGATCACACAGTAAGGAAAAAAAAAAAAAAGAGAATGAGAGAAGATAAAATGCAGAAGGTCATTTGGTCTGTCTGCAGAATGAAATTACCTCTGAAAGGAATATTGTATTAAGATGCCAGAAAATAAACTCACAACTTGAACAGCCGCTGTTTACTCCTGGAAGATTCCACGAATTTATGAGAACTCGTCGCATCTGAAAACTCAGAGATTAATTAGACAAAATTATCACAAAGAGACAACTCGAGGTTTTACTTTTTGTCAGTGAAGGAGAAAAATAAATGCTTTGGCTGTGTGGCTTCAGAATCGTCCACACACCAAATGAACTAGAAACAGTCCCCCCCCCCCCCAACCTCCATGTTCTTAGACGGTTCCAACACCATTTCTGTCTTTGCATGTAAAAAACACATGACAGGAAAATATAAGTGTGAGGGTAGTCTTCAGTAATGTAACATGTGGTGGTGGTGGGGGGGGAGTTGAATGACCCTCTCACAGGGGTCAACTAAGACCATTGGAAAACACAGATATTTACATTACGATTTGTAACAGTAACAACATTACAGTTAGAAGTGGTAGTAAAAACAATTGTATGGTTGAGATCACCACAGTATGAAGAACTGTATCGAAGGGACAGAGCATTAGGAAGGTGAGAACCACTGGTCTACACTCCTCTACCCTCACCCCACCCTCAGAGCTGACATAATACTGCATAGTATTAAATCTATAATCAGACCAAATTCATAACTTCTACTGAGGATATAAAAAGATCTTAAAGATGAAATTATTTCCATATTACCTGCTCTTCAATAAAAGAAAGAACATAAAACATCAAACCGATTCCATTTAAACATCACAGATCAAAACGAAGGAAAGCCAGTGGGTGAGATGGCTCCACACTTCACTAAGTCATCAATGAGCCAACACTGGAGAGAGGCATGGGCGTTGGAGCTGTTCGTGGTCCTGATTCCTCGTGCCCAACACTTTAACCCTCTGTTGCCCTATGGGTATCTGTATCGCCCTTCTAAATAGCAACCGGCTTCATTTTAGTATCCTTCAGAAATTCTGAGAACTCCTGCCTGCTGTTTCAGAACAGCTAAAGACAACACAGATGTAGGAAATCTTTGTAGGTACAGTTTTCTCTGTCTCTTGATCTGTTACCATCCAGGATTTGGAGCCTAGCACCCACCATTTCATTTAAGAGCATGCGTTGAGGAACCTGGAGAAATTTAAGATAGTTATTTTTCCCTTCGAGACTATTAATTTACTTCCATCTTAAATTTATTTGGCAGATTCAGGTCCTTGGTTATAAAAGAATTCATGATTTATTACCATTGAACCACCTACTTTCATCATGACTAGTGGTTATAGCATGTGTATGGAGACATTTATGTAAAAAAGGCTTTTATAGCCATAGCGTGGGCAATACTTATCACACATATTCTTTTAATCTATAATCAATCCTGACAAATTTGCAAAAAGACAAAACCCATTGAAATTAGCGTTATTTACTCTGACTACCCAAAGTTATTGCTACAGTGCTTTATTTTAAAACAAAGCAGAGGAAACCTAAGAACAATGCCCTTTCACTTACATGCATCCAATTATCCTAGGGAAATTAATATCTACCATTTATAAATTTTGTTTATTGATTTGAGACAGGATTTAATATAGACCATGGGGACATTGAACTCATTATATATCCAAGGGTAACTTAAAAACAATTTAATTAAAATTTTAATTAAAAAATTAGGTTTCATGATAACATTTATTCTACAAAGAATTTGTTTTTCTTTTTTATCTTTTCTTGTTTCTCTCTCCCTTCTTCCTCGTTCCTTCTTTCCCAATCTGTGTTCTCCCAAGCTAAGTAGCTGAAGCTAACTTTGAACTTCTGACCATCCTGCCTCCACCTCCCTAGTGCTGGGATCACAGATACGAAGCACAACATTTGCCTTTCTTCTGAAGTAATAAATTCTCAAAACCTCTGTTATTCATGTAGTAAATATGATGGTCCATAATCAGACATGTTTTTATTCTGAAGATTTAGAGTATAATTAAAATATTATGTCATGTGACTGATTTTCCAAAAGCATTTTTAAAAATCCAGTAAATTGATTCTTAAATAATGCACCTTCTGACCTGCTTAGTATTCAAAACCCAAAACTGAAATTCTGCCACCCACTCTGCAGCCTATTGATTTGAGAACTACAGCTGCAGAAATTAAACTGTATTGTTAGCTCAGAGCTTTCAGCTGAGGAAGCAATTTCAGATTGCTTTCTCCTCTAGCCCGGCTTAGTATTAAGTAAATATGTGCCTCTAAGTGTCTTGGGCAGATTATTACCCAAAGTGGTGTGTACAACTTTGCAGGTGCAGCTCCAAGGAACTAAAAGCCATTTTGGTGATTCACCTTCCTCACTGGTGGCTAAAGGTCATTATGAAATGGAATGCACAGGTATCCCCAGAGCCACAGAAGCACATCTAGGTTAGGCTGCTTTTTGATATCTAGAATACTTTCATATTTCATATTCCATACAGAATAAGATGGCCACAGACCCTGTTCTTGATGAGTACCTGGTCCAAAAGGAAGAGAGGCAGGCATCACGGAGCAACATATGATGCACATGAGATGCCCATGGTGTGTGATAAAAAGCCCCCCTCTCTCTTTTTCCCCCCTCTTCGTGTGTGTGTGTGTGTGTGTGTGTGTGTGTGTGTGTGTGTGTGGCGTAGAAAGGTTAGCATTAGGAAGGGGGAAGGCTTCCCAGAGGAAATGAAGCAACAGTAGATGAGAATGAGGTCTTTGCTTTATTTTTTTTAATAGCAGGTTCAATTTCCTGGTTCAAGAAATAGCTCCCAGTCTCTAAAAATAATAAAATAATATTCCTCCTGCTGGCACAAACACTAACTGAAGTGGTGGAAATAATAACCCATCATTTTATAGACATTCTGAAAGATGAGGGGGAAAGATGACGAATAGAAGAATAATACAAAGAGCTGTGAATTTTCAGTAAGAAAAAAATCAGTGAAGATATCACCTATTTTTATTTCAGATCCATAGACAGATATTTTGGAATGTCTTGGGAATAAAAACAATGCCTTTTCATGAATACCTTGTCTCCTTTAGACTATTGTGCCTTCCAAAGTTATTCTTTGAAATAGGAAGAAGAAAACAAATAGAAAATTGTCTCAGAAATCAATAAAAACTGGTGTAGTTTGATAGCATTCCAATTGAAGCTGATGTCTGAATTCAATCGGACTTCGTTTCTTCATAGAGGAAACCATAGCAGTTATCCTCAGCGAAGATAAATGCCTACCCCCAAACCTTTAAGATGTGAAGCTACCCCACCGTGAGGCACTTCTGCCATAAAGAGATAATGCTTAGGGCTTTGAGTGGATCTATTCGTAAAATCCGTTTCTATCAATTGACCGTGAAGAATGAGAAAAGCTGGTATGTGCTGTGTACAGTTTCTGTGTGACACAAAGTGGCTCTCTACAACTTTGCCATGTGCTTAAAAGAAAGGAGAAGCTGGTGTGGATGATTTTGGTCACGTAGGCTTGAAGAGCTGTGGTGTTGGGGACACTACTCTAACCGTGAGGAATGGGAGAAAGCATGGGAGGCCTTGTGTTCTCACAAGCCAGAAATAACACTGAAGCGCAAGCAAGCTCAGGTGCACCTCGGTCTCCTAAGGACCCCCTACAGGCCACACTGTCACATACACCTGTCTGTAAAACAATGCACCCACCCTCCCCACCATAGCAAGTCATAGTTATTCTGCAATTGTCACACTCAGGCTTCAGTCACGATGGCATTCTTGTATTATATCATGACATCTCTGTACCAGCCAGACACTAGTCTCTACCACATTCTTCAATGGAATAGAATATTATGGAATGTGACATTATTTTGCATTATTGCTAAGAAAGTAAACACATGAACTGTGATTGGCTTTGCATTTTAGTCATGCTTAGACCTCAGATAAAGGATTAAATAATATACTTGCCCAATAGCCCTTATTCTTCCAAGGAAAAAGCTAAATAAAGATCCAGGCTAGGAGTTCAAGCCACCATCCAGAGGTCATATGTTATGTGTCCCAGTGTAAGGCATCTAACTTATTTGAAGTCTCTTTATCTACAAATAAGGACATGCCTATTTCAAAGGGCTGTCATGAAAGTGAACTACTAGAAGTTATATTAAATTCCTCAGCATGGAACAGATACTCCACAAAGGCTAACTATCCATAATCCTCCCCAAATAAGCCTACAGTGATGGTCCAAGATCTGCCAATGGATAACAGGAGCATATGTGTGGGATGCTGGGATGCTGAAGGGGATGGCCACAATGTCGTAGTGCATCGCTAAGAGGTGAGCATCCTGTATGGTAACATTGTAGTTGTGTACGACTCCCCTCTCCACTCTCTCCAGTATCCATTCCTCTGGGATGATGTCATGGCTTTGAGTGGCACTAAGGGCACATAACTCCATGGAGGAGAATTGTTCACACAACTGAAGTCAGGCATCCCATCAGACCTGTGACTGTGACTTTAAGATGAGCCATGCTCACACTCTCTGGGCTTACACATTGCAGCTTGAAGCTGCTAATAGCCACCCTGCCGGCTATGAGAGTTTAAGAGATAACACAGCATGGTATGAGCAGAGCAGAGGCATGGAGTGAGGCAGTGCCCCGAAGACATCCCTCAGGTCCATGTTGAAGCCAATATAATCCTATGAGCTTGTTTTCTTTTTGTGTGTGTGAGCTAATAAATTCTCTCTCTGTGTACATACATGTGCATTTGTGTACATGTGTGTGTGTTTGTGCATGCATGCGTATGTCCATTCATGTGTGTGTGTGCATGTGTGTATGTACTTATGCATGTTTGTTTCCATGCATGCGTGTTTCCATGCATGTGTATGCATGTGTGTGATATGTATGTATGTATGTATGTGCCTGTGTGTATCCATGTGTGTGTGTGTCTGATATATGTATATGTGTATCCATGTGTGTGTGTCCGTTCTCTATGTGTGGTGTGTATGTGTGTCCATACATGTGTATGTTTATGTGTGTGTGTGCATGAGTATGTTGATGCATGTGTGTATGCGTGTGTCCATGTGTGTATGTGTGTGTGAGCATGAGTGTGTCCATGTGTGTGTGTTTGCATGCAATATTCAGTTCCTTTCTTGTTTTGAGTCCCATTTGGGTTGGGGTACATGTTGCTTGAAACGCCCAAATATCAAAGAGAGTCTGAACAAAACACCAAGTCCCCCACTTGAAGGATTTGATTATTGAGACAAGAATAATCTCCTTACCCAATTCTCTTCCCGGGGCTTCACAGAGTCAAGACTATGACACACTTCCTGCTGCTTCAGCTGCAAGGTTCTATGCCAGGCAATCAGACACAGCTCCCTCCATTCCCAGCGTGCATATAATTTGTACCCGTAACGTGTCTAGTCATCCCTGGCTTGTCTTTTTACATAGTCATTTAACAATCAAAAGCAACATCATGCAAGTTTCATGCATATGTTTCCCACTACACCTTTTCAGCTTATAAGTGGATTAATGTCAGATCTGTTTTCTCTCTTCTTTGTAAACAGCCTAGTGGCTGAGTGGTAGAGTGGAGGGGATAAGGATTTCAGATCAGTAGGGCTGCCATGAGATTCATAAGATGGCAGCATGGGTAGTGCAGAAACTCTAACTCTCAAAACTGCACAAGCCCCACCCACAGAAATATCCTCTTCGGCAAGACTCGCCTCAGTCCATGCACGTAGAACTCTGTTCAATTCCAGTTCCCAGCACTCTTAACGAAAGGTCTTAGGAGAGTATCTTCCTGTGAAGAGAATTATAGAATTATAGTTGAACTTCCAAAAGAGGAAGCCTATGATTTCTAACTGTGACTTCTAACTGTGACTTCTAAATGCTGATCTCCAAGGAAGGATGAGAGATTTCTCGTTCGCTGAATATTGTCTGCCTCTGACAATACAAGGACTCTGATATTACAGGATAGGGTGAGAGTTTATGTTGGCTATTCAGCTAGGAAACTAATGTCAGAGACACAAAGATTTCAGGCACACGTACTATGCAGGATGGTGGGTGGCCATCCCTAGCTCAGGACATAGTCAGGTGCTTTACTCTGCTCTTCAGACGTTCAGCTCCCTCATGTTTGAGATGGCGCTGAGATTACTCACTGACACTGATAGCCGATACAGACTCTTACCTTTTCCTGTCATAAACAGAACCCTTAACTATGTTATTATCATGGCCAGAAAATGCTCTGCTGAAAACAAACTTCTCCTCCTCCCTTTGAGATGGCGGCGAGATCAGGGTTTAGAAATCAGACAGGAGATGTGCCTTCTGCAGTTCAGTTCCTTGCTTTGGCCTCTCACCTACACCATACGTGTGATGGCTAGAGCTATACTGGTCATTCTGTAACCATAAAATGATCAGGAGGCCAGTGAACAGAGAGATGTAAGGAGGCTGGACATCAGGTGCCATACTTTTGACTTGTTTTAAAAGTAAGAAGAACACTTCCACTGCTTAATATCCCATCTTCTCTTTCCTTTATCAGCAACCAGAGTAATTGCAATATAAAAAAAATCAACATTTACATTAAATATGCATATGTATGTATTATGATCTTTTATAGGATTCATAAGATTTAATCATAGAGTAAGTAAACATCGATTCAGAGGAAAGCACTCACTTTAGCTCAATTGTCTACTCCTCTGTATAGCTGAGAAATATCTTTAAATCATCCTACTCCATATATAAATGTTTAAGTTGTCTCAGCCTGGCATCCTGCCTTGCTTCTCTACGCATGTCAGCTCTGATCATCCTACATGTAGACTGCCTGTGTTGTACATAACTCCTAGTGACTTAGCACATAGGAAGTCCTTAGCTTGTCTACCCATATCCACTTAACTTACAAAGTTCCTCAGATTTCATCTGACTTTGGAAACCTTTCCCACCCTAGAGCTAAGCTAAGCTGTCAATTGTCAACTTCACTATCTGGCCCTGGATAACTCCCTTCATATTTTGCGTTCTGTTGTTTGATATGTAGAAACTTTATCACTTCTACTTAGTCATCACTTTCCTGAGATGTGTAGAACATAGTTAAGAAAGTCTAAATGAGATCTTTGTTTACAAGGCCAATAGGAACATGCCCAGAATCAACATATCTCAGAAATACAGCTCCCATCCCCAATTTCATAGTTTATGAGACAGAACAGGGCATAGGGAAAAATCCTAATTTTTTTGTGTGAAATTAAAAATTGTTTTGTTTCTGGCTGTCCTCTGAGAGACCCTGCTAGAGCCTTACAAATACAGAGGTGAGTGTTAGCAGCCAATCATTGGACTGAGCATGGGGTTCCTGATAGAGGAGTTAGAGAAGGGACTGAAGGAGTTGAAGGGGTTTGCAACCACATAGGAAGAACAACAATATCAACCAACCAGACCCCCCCAGAACTCTCAGGGACTAAGCCATCAACAAAGGAATACACATGGTTCCAGCTGCATATGTAGCAGAGGATGGCCTTGTCATGCATCAATAGAAGGAGAAGTCCTTGGTCCTATGAAGGCTCGATTGATGACCCAGTGTAGGAGAATCGAGGGCAGGGAGGTGGGAGTGGGTGGGTGGGTGGAGGAACACCGTCATAGAAGCAGGGGGAGGGAGGATGTGATAGGGTGTTTCTGAGAAGGAGGGAAACCGGGAGAGGGGATAACATTTGAAATGTAAATAAAGAAAATATCCAATAAAAATAAAACTGTTTTGTTTGTTAAAAATCAGGATCCTGGAATAGAAAATGTCCCAACAGATACTTAATCAAGAATTCTCATCTCACTCAAAGTCCTTACACAATGAACTTCATGTACTGGGACAAAAGAACAATCCAACTGGAAAGAACACATAGCTAGCCAGGGACATAGTGGAAAAACCCAAGGCTGGACCAGAACCATCTCCAAGTTTCCTGCCTCCTTCACTGACCGAAGAATCTGTTCAATTTCATCTTAAGAATCACTTTGGCTGGATGCCAGTGTGTTTCTCTCTACCTGTGAAGAGCAGAGGCCAGGCTTGCTATCTCAGTAACTTATATGTGCATATTATAGGTGTAAATACTCAGATATGTACATATGTGCACATTTCAAATGTTTTCTTAGACTGTCTGATACACAGCAGTTATTTCCACCTGTCATTTATCTGGAAAGGGGCACTTCATGTTAAGTCAGAGATTAAGCGCAATGTTGATCTAATCTTGGATATTCTATTTCTTTTCATTCCTTGAAGCAGAACTTTTCATTAAAGAGTGAGTGGAGGTTATGTATGAAGCTCAGAGATAAAACTCTTGCCTAAGTATACACAATGGGCCATGTCCAACTAGATGTAAACCGGCAAAACGTGTAGGTTGAAAGTCACAATATAACATAGTGACAAGGTTTGAAATTAGAATACACAAAAATAAAATAAAATAGAGAATGTATACATTTGAGTATTAAAGGAAGTTGCTAGTAAATTAAAATGTAGTCGTTAAAGTTCAATGAATATTTTACGTTATATAACAATCAGTTGTTAATAAAAGTATAATGCCCAAAGTAACTATTATTATTATACAATGGATATGTTTGTTATAGAAAAAAATCTAAAAATGGTAGACAAAGAAAGGAAGTAAAAAACAGTTGAAAATCATGCAAGTCACCATCTTAAAGAGAAGAGTAATTATTGACATCTGGAGTTATAACCACTAAATTGTACACATTGTTCACAAGGTGACTGGGATCCTTCCTGTTCACCTAGGGTTCAGCTGACAAAACAGGTGAACATTCCTTTACATTTTTACTCCAACACCTGGGCAGGCTTTGTCTTGAAGGCTTGCTGGGAACTGCTCTGACAGCATCTGGTGCCCTGACAGCATCCCCGTGCTCTGGCCCCCACTGCTGGCCAGGAGACAGGAGGGAAAGGCTAAAGCCTGCCTACCTGTTAGGCACTTGCTGTTTGGCTCCTTTCTCTAGCACACAGGCGAGCACAGGAAGTGCTTTCTCTACCATGAAGCCCAGGGAGAGGATTGCAGCCAATAGGGATGTCTATGAAGCTGGATGCCTGCATCCTGTTCTCCAGCTCACCCTAGCTCAGGTGCAGACCCCATAAGTATATGTTATGTAGGAACATGCATCCTATAGGTCAGAGGACACATGTGGGTAGGAAGTATCCACGTGATTTACAGATGGTGAGCAACAGCAACCGTCCTATCCTAGAACACCCGTGATTCCCAGCCACAATACAGTGAAAAAATCCATCTTAATACAGTAGAGCAAGAATGGAAGAGATCCACATGCAATAAGTCTCTTTAGAAAAGCAAATAAAAAGGGAGATCAGCTTCAGATGCTATCAGTTACATTGACAAACAACTCATGAATACTATCAGGCCAGACCACGGGAAAGTGAGATGGAGACACTGAGAACGATAGCACTGTGCACATAATAAAATGATCTCTGGGAACAAAGGCAGAGGAGCGACATTTTTTGTTCAAAACGAAACAATAACCCGAGAGATTGTGAACTGAAGATTCTCGATGAAAACTCCTTAAAGGCATCGGAGGGACCGGAGAGGACTCTCAGAGGGAAGGTCTGACGTACAGAGAGAGGTGAAGGGTAAGAACTGTCCAATGTGTGCCTCATCTACTAATGTATCTTGTAAACAACAGCATCATGTTTAAGGGGGGATTAACAAAGCTATGACATTGAGAATCCTGTGGGATGGGGGCCAATTGCAAAGATGTTTGGTGTCAACAGTGAAGGCAGTGTATTAACATTATGTTTTAAAATTTAAGAGTACTTATGCTAAGCCGGGCGTGGTGGTGCACGCCTTTAATCCCAGCACTCGGGAGGCAGAGGCAGGCGGATTTCTGAGTTCGAGGCCAGCCTGGTCTACAAAGTGAGTTCCAGGACAGCCAGGGCTACACAGAGAAACCCTGTCTCAAAAAACCAAAAAAAAAAAAAAGTACTTATGCTGGTCCACTGTGGTATTAATAACTAAATTAATAGAAATAGCAAGTTGGCTTATGAAATTACAGAAGAGAAAGGAAGTAAAATGAATCAAAACAGAGAGAGGAAAAGCAGGCAGGATGCCTTGAGAAATATAAAGGTCATTCAAATAGGTAGGGTACATCTTTAATCATAGAACTTGGGAGACTGAGGCAGGAGGATTGCCATGAGTAAAATCCAGCCTGCGCTAGAGAGAGTGACCCTGTCTCAACAACAACAGGAAGAATAATACATAATAAAAATAATAAGCTATAATAATTATAGATAATTAAATATACCAATAGATAATCTAAAAAATGGACAAAGATGGACTGGAATATTTTGAAGCCGCTTACAGTTTATGAGGAATTATAAGACTGTTAAATGGTTAAGAGTGAAATGGTAAAAGATATCCTGCCTCAAAGCTGGTAACATGAGATAATAAATATGAGACAGAGTGGAAAAGAAGCATTTTTTAGGATGAAGATGATATAGCAGAAACAGAGAGATGTCAAATTTGCATAAAATGATAATGGTGTGTTAGAATTCATGAGTTAAACCTTATACATCTAAACAGAAAATATAGATAACACCCACAGTAGACACTTTGTATCATTCTTCTTTTATTCTTTTATTCTGCAAAGAAACAAGCTTTGAGTGAGCACAGAGATAAATTTGAATAACACAATGATCCTACTTGACCCTAGGGACAGCCATATTTAGAACATAGCACCAACAGCTGCTCAGTAAGTGCTAGGGAAGTTTACAAAATTGATTACTGAATACCCAAGTTTCAAAGAATTCAAATATCATGCAGTGTATATTTTCTAAGCACATTGCAAGCCAGACTGAAATGAAAAACACGAAGTGGGGCTGGAGAGATGGCTCAGCAGTTAAGAGCACTGTCTGCTCTTCCAGAGGTCCTGAGTTCAATTCGCAGCAACCACATGGTGGTTCACTACCATCTGTAATGAGATTTGACGCCCTCTTCTGGTGTGTCTGAAGACAGCTACAGTGTACTCTTATAAATAAATAGATCTTAAAAAATAATAAAGAAAGAAAGACAGAAAGAAAACCAAGAAGCAAAACCTAGCTGTATGTTTTCTGCACAGCTATAGTGTCTAATGAGAAAATCATAATAGAAATTAGGAAATTTCCTCACCTAGGTGATATTAAAAATATTTTATATTGATGATTGTGAAAAATTGCAAAAGCAATACTGAGACAGAAATGTAGATCACATTAAAATACTAAAATATATGCAATGATCTAAGCATATTTTTAAAAGATTAAAATGCCCTTAAAAGGAAAATTCAAGAACAGGTTGAAGAGCCAAATGGAGCTGGAGAGGAGGCCCAGTGGTTAGGAGCTTGTACTCCTCCTGCAGAGGACCTGAGTCTGACTCCCATCACCCATCTGGGGTAGTTTCCAGGCATGTGCAACTCTAGTTCCTGGAGACACAATGCCCTCTCTGGTCTTTGTGGGCACCTGCACTCTTGTGCACATAACCACAGACAGATACACATATGCATATTGTTTCTAAAATAGTAGAAGTGTATGCAGTTATGAATAAAGATGCACCAGAGAGGATCAGCAAAGCCAGCGTTGTTTTCCAAAATGAATGATTTGGTTATAAAGCCACCAAAGTCAGCGAAGAACGTGTTATTAATTGGTACTGGGAATAAAAAGCTGAGTAGCAGAGAGAAGTCTGAGATAGCTAAACAATGCATTGGATTTAATATAAAACTCTATACAAAAATTCATAAATGTCCAGATAAAAATAGAATTCCCCAAAATCAGAGAGATGAGAAATACCCACAACTCATCACTATCAAGTAAGTTCAACCTATAATCAAAATTTTCCATAAAAGTATAATCTGTTATTTCAAATTATTTCATTAGTAAGTTCTATCAAACTTATTAGTTATAGGAAAAAATAGTTCAGTCTCCTAGAAACCATAACAGAGAATATCTCCCAATTCATTTATGAAGCCAATAAAATCCTAATACTGCTTTATAAAAGGCTAAGAAAAATTACAAACCTATTTAACTCATGAATATGTATGCAGAGTCCCTAAATAAAACATTAACAAATGAAATCAAGCAATATGTAAAAATACCATTCATTATGCCACCATCTCAAAGAGCAGAAAATGTGTTTAATAACTTTAACATCTTTTCATATTAAAACGCCTGATCGTTGAAAAACAAAGGTAGTCTGTTAATCAAATGAGAGCTTCCTAAGTCTGCACTGCACGCACCACACTCCAGATCAGATAATTTACAAGGCCAGCTTTGATTTGGGACACAAGGCAGAGATGCTTGCCACCACTCTATGTTGCTATAAAGGTTTCCATGATAACAATTGCAAAAGAATTACAAGGTGATAACTTTTAAAGACGGTATTTCTCAACACATAGACAATAATAAACAATCTACTCATAAATTATTAGGATCAATGATACTGTTCAATAAGGTTCCTCTATGTAGAACATGAAAACTGAATTATGGTTGGCATAAAAGCTTTAAAAAGAATTAGCATTTAGAACATGGACTAAGTGTGGGGCAGTGGTGGCATACACCTTAATCCCAGTACTCAGGAGGCAGAGGCAGTTGGATCTCTGAGAATTTGAGGCCAGTCTGGTCTACAGAGTGAATTCCAGGACAGCCAGGGCTACACAGAGAAACCCTCTCTAAAACCAACCAACCAACCAAACAAACAAACAAACAACCAAACAAACGGTGGGCGGTGGGGAATAAAATTTCCAGTTTCAAACATCTAGAATAAACCCAACTAAGAGAGGTATAATACACCTATGGAAAATAATTACAACATTTTAAATGGGACTTTGAGCAGCCCTGATTAGCATAACTGCCCATTATCATACCCTGTAGCTTCGGTCATCTTTACACTGATGGATGGAGGTCATGTGATTCTAATAAAACTGTGACAATAATTTGTACACAAATGTAAAGGGGAAGGTTTATGAGCTGATGTAAGATGTATGTGACTACGCAGAGAGAAAAAGTCTTCATGGCCTCTTGAAGGAGAACACAAAGGAAAGCGTGCTCTCGGAGAGCAAGACATACAAAAGGCCATGGGAAGGCGGGACGGTGCTCAGACTAACAGATCGAAATAGACCCTCAAGGCAGCTGCAAGTGAACAGAGATGCCTGGTGTACAACAACCAGTGGTGTTCTGAATTGGTGGGCAGAGGTGGGATAGTCAATAAATGATGCTGTTAGCCATATCCAGGGCAAAGCGCCGAGTCTCCACAGCACACACAAAACTGCAGGCCCAGAGTGGAAAGTATAACATTTTATTTTATTCTATTTTATTTTAAGATTTATTTATTTACTTTATGTGTATGAGTACACTGTAGCTGTACAGATGGTTGTGAGCCTTCATGTGGTTGTTGGGAATTGAATTTAGGACCTCTGCTCACTTTGTACATAAGTACACTGTAGCTGTCTTCAGACACACCAGAAGAGGGCGTCAGATCTCATTACAGGTGGTTGTTAAGTCACCATGTGGTTGCTTAGATTTGAACTCAGGACCTCTGGAAGAAGGTTTCTCATTCTTATGGGCGGTAGTGTCCCATGAGGAGGCCATTCTAACATCATGATCTGACTGCCTGTGAAGCCCCATCTTTATGCCATCACCTCGAGGATCAGAATTTCAGCCCACCACAGAAGGCTAGTCTTAGTTTCTGTTGAGAACTCACAGAGCCCATTTTGATTACTTGGGACTGTCATTGGTCTCAGTAATGTGGTATCTACTATTCAGTTTGAACTCGGCTGGGCAGGAAAATCACGAGGTTCCCATTTTTCCAAAATAAAACAGATTTCTGTGTACACAGGTCCCTCCCATTCCCTAGCAAATCAAAGGGAAGAAAGTTCACAGAACAAAGACTGATGACGCTCAGAAGGGAGAGAGTATTTACTGAGACCAGAATATGTTCCAAGGAGAAATCTTTGACAGTAACCTCTCCTTATTATCTGGGTGTCCTTGGTCTGGGCGGAGTTTTTCCTTTCTCTTGCATAGTCTTCCTTTATCTTCCATAGTATCCTTCGAACAGGGCCAACTAGTGGCTCTGAAGTGAAGGTGCATATGTGACAGCTAAATTAATTAGAAGCCATTAAGGTAGTGTGTTTCTTTCCAATGCTCCCCCCAAAGCCTAGGCCATCCTATGCCAATCACCCTCAAGGTCAGTATCTCTAAAGTGGATGCTGCATAGATTGGCTGAACATCATCAATTTAGATAATTATAATTTCTCATAGCAACTCCTTGATATGCACCAGCCATGATTTCATCCCCGCTTTGTTCGAAAAATCCCAAAGCCGTAAAGCTTCTTGTCCCACCTGCTTCACAAATATAAATGCATGTAGGAAATCAAAAGCCCAGCAGAGTGGGTCCAAGTCTGCTCCTTGCTACCATCTATCTGAGACTGATTTGGTTTCGTGCACATGTGAGATCATTACTGGTCTGCTATATTATATAGTTGAATTTGCTTTTATTAGCCATCAAGCCTTTTCAAAAGCGTTCCCCACTGGGGAGTGGACATGCAATTATGTCAATTAGTTGTAATCACATATCTTCAGTGACTTTTCCTAGTGAATATCTAACTTATTTTTTGAGTGGGCTCCCATCTCTATAGCTTTTATTAAATCTTCCCTTTCAATCTCTCCCTAGTCTTTCATCTTGGGTACCAAGAATAAAAGTCCAGTTTTTGGAATGGATGAGCTAGCATATGGTGGTCTTTCTCTTTAATGATTGCCCCAAATCTTTGATCTCTGTCATCCTTTCATTTGGGGCCTTTTTATATAAAACTGTCATTGACCTTGGAAGTGCCAGCTGTCCTCTTGACATATGAGGCTGGTAATGATGACACAGGGTGTTGATAATAACAAATGGTGCTTCATATTTCAGCTGAGCTGGGTTTTTTATGTTCTGCTTTTAGACTCAATGTATTCAGTATGGATAGGAAATATTAAAATGTAATTCAACTGGCTGATCTCTCTCATATACTCTCTCTCTCTCTNTATATATATATATATATATATATATATATATATATATATATATATATATATATATATTTGCTACCAAGCAAGATATCTGAAATTGGAACCTATATTAAGTCTGCTCACAACTCAAGCTAGTGCTGGCATTAGGGCTAGGCTACCCTTTCAGGAGATTTGATATTCTTATTTGGAGAGATTAGATTTCTATCTAGGGTGGAGGAATTTTCCCATGATTCTCAGCCCTGCCATAGGCTGCAAAGTAAACACGATAACTTAAATTCTTTCATAGTTTTAGATGAAAAATCAAGACAACTCAAGAGATTTGTGAATAGCAACCAAGCCAGAGAGTAAACAACATAAAAAAAAACAAGGCTTTAGCCAAATTATCTCTGTACTCTAAAAGAAAACGGTTTTCCTCATGGCTGTGAGTGGCTGGCCTCTGGTCAGTTTTCACCTTTCAAAGGACACCCTTCCCTTCTCCTGGGGTCAAAGAGCAGATGGCGGTCTAAGGGCAGCATGACTTCCGAGTCTCATTTTGCAGGAAGAGCGGGGCTTTCATTTGAGACCAAGCACAGGGTGATACAGTTAATAACAGGGTGTTGTGCATTTCAGAATTCTTAATAGGGTAATTCTGAGTTGTGCCTACCACAGAGCTAAATGAGTATTTGAGGCAGTAGCTACTGAACGTTGATCTAATTAGTCCACTTCATATTAAATAATTACACAAAAGTACCCCTTTGTGCCTTATAAATACATACAGCTCCAAGCTGTCAATAGATAACAAAGGAAAACAGTTTTAAGCAGGAAGGTTCATAGTATCTGGCAAGAATTTGGTTAGAGTAGGAATTTAAAGAGGAACGGCCCGTGTTTTAGGTTGCCTCTCTACCTTTCAGACACAGTCCTTTAAAAGGGTCCCCTGGCATCCCACTAATATGTGCAAACTTTTTTGCCTTAAGTTACAATTTTAAAATTAGTTTAAACTCATTGGCTTACAATTTTGTGAGTGGCTCCAGCTAAGTCCATATCAGATCTGTTTCATAACCACTGTGACAATGATGTCACTGTTTGGGGCCCTCTGGGTGGGATTCATGGAGCCAAATCTGCCCTTCAACAGGGTGCAGCTAGAATTCAACTGAAACTAAAGTAAAACCCACGCAGCTTTGGTCAGACTGAAGGGAAGGCGTTGTAACCTTCAGCTCATAGGAAAAACTTTCTACGTTAACAGCTACATGGGTATCTCAACTGTGGGACTGACTGCTGATGGCTAGATTGTTATACAAGTTTATACTCCAGGAGTGTTTGGATTCCACATTTTTCTCTCACAGACCACTTCCTATGTCTCATCTTGTATCTCTAATTTAGAAACAAGACCCAGATCCCAGCACAACGGTGTGGCCAGAGACCATATGGTGCTGGGCTGGATATTGCTGGTTGCAATCACGTGGGCCCTCACACTTCTCAAACCTACCCATCTGCTAACTTCTGAGTGTAGAGCTATGTCATCAGACCCCAGTCCCAGTTAGAATCTGAGGGACATATGCCTGAGTTTACAGAACACGATTTAAATGAGCTGCTTACACGTGATCCACAGAACAGGAGTGAGGTACAAAGACTGGCTCCGCTGGAACTGTTGACAACCATTTGGTGTTTAGGATGGACAATGTTGGTGATGATGATGATGATGAAGGTGATGGTGGTGGTAATGATGATGGTGATGGTGGCAATGTGTTCCTGAAAGGTTTTGAAGACAGTTCTCAAGTAAAGAAACAGTCTTTCTAACATGTTCATGAGGCTGAAGAAAAGTCAATGAGTCAATGGAACATAAGGTGATAAACTACTGTGTTTTCATTTTATCAAATATTTGAGGATACAGAAACTTGTTCTGGTGACAATAGTCTTTAGCTTAATCTGAGGGTGCAGGGTTGACAGGACAGTATGTTTTAGGAATTAGTTCACAACAGTGGTGTGGTTTCTTTAATATGGTTTGTGTAATCTTTTCCTGGAAAGTAATGTACCTGTACACATATTTCTATAGGAAGAGAATAGTATCTTTGTGGTTTTTAAGAGCAATGGTGATATATGGTTATTCCCCATAAATTAACAAGTAATAAAATTTTATGAGAATTTCTATTTTTATTATATATTTTCTTTAGTTATCCCCTTTCCTGATTTCCTCTCCCCAAACCCCTATCACCTCCCCCCCATGATCACCAACCCACCCACTGCTGATTCCTGGCCCTGGCATTCCCCTACACTGGGGCATAGCACCTTCACAGGACAAAAGGCCTCACAAATAATGGTTTCATTGCTGTGAATAAGAACAAAATTGAGAATCAAAGAAGTCCCTGGAAAGAATAAGTCATAGGATTCAAACCAGCCCTGTGGTATGGATGCAGGGGAGGGAATCCTGCAAAGCCCCTGAAGGGCAGAGGGAGAGCACTGTCCACAAAGTCCTCAAGGATAGCTATGCTGCACATGTCTGCCTCCTCTAAGGTCACCCTTGGGTCAGATACACATCTAGCAGCCGATAAAAGCAGGTGTGTGAAGACCTGGCAATTGGTCACTTCCTTCTTGAACACCCAGTCAAGCAAGCAAAAGCCATGGCCAAGCTGTGTTCCAGCTCATCTCCTGTTNTGAGCATAGGTGTGTGGATTCATTTCTGGGTCTTCGATCCTATTCCATTGATCTACCTGTCTGTTGCTGTACCAGTACCATGCAGTTTTTGTTACGATTGCTCTGTAGTACAGCTTGAGGTCAGGCATGGTGATTCCACCAGAGGTTCTTTTATTGTTGAGAAGAGTTTTAGCTAGTCTCGGTTTTTTGTTATTCCAGACAGATCTGTTTCATAACCACTGTGACAATTATGTCACTGTTTGGGGCCCTCTGGGTGGGATTCATGGAGCCAAATCTGCCCTTCAACAGGGTGCAGCTAGAATTCAACTGAAACTAAAGTAAAACCCAAGCAGCTTTGGTCAGACTGAAGGGAAGGCGTTGTAACCTTCAGCTCATAGGAAAAACTTTCTACGTTAACAGCTACATGGGTATCTCAACTGTGGGACTGACTGCTGATGGCTAGATTGTTATACAAGTTTATACTCCAGGAGTGTTTGGATTCCACATTTTTCTCTCACAGACCACTTCCTATGTCTCATCTTGTATCTCTAATTTAGAAACAAGACCCAGATCCCAGCACAACGGTGTGGCCAGAGACCATATGGTGCTGGGCTGGATATTGCTGGTTGCAATCACGTGGGCCCTCACACTTCCCAAACCTACCCATCTGCTAACTTCTGAGTGTAGAGCTATGTCATCAGACCCCAGTCCCAGTTAGAATCTGAGGGACATATGCCTGAGTTTACAGAACACGATTTAAATGAGCTGCTTACACGTGATCCACAGAACAGGAGTGAGGTACAAAGACTGGCTCCGCTGGAACTGTTGACAACCATTTGGTGTTTAGGATGGACAATGTTGGTGATGATGATGATGATGAAGGTGATGGTGGTGGTAATGATGATGGTGATGGTGGCAATGTGTTCCTGAAAGGTTTTGAAGACAGTTCTCAAGTAAAGAAACAGTCTTTCTAACATGTTCATGAGTCTGAAGAAAAGTCAATGAGTCAATGGAACATAAGGTGATAAACTACTGTGTTTTCATTTTATCAAATATTTGAGGATACAGAAACTTGTTCTGGTGACAATAGTCTTTAGCTTAATCTGAGTGTGCAGGGTTGACAGGACAGTATGTTTTAGGAATTAGTTCACAACAGTGGTGTGGTTTCTTTAATATGGTTTGTGTAATCTTTTCCTGGAAAGTAATGTACCTGTACACATATTTCTATAGGAAGAGAATAGTATCTTTGTGTTTTTTTAAGAGCAATGGTGATATATGGTTATTCCCCATAAATTAACAAGTAATAAAATTTTATGAGAATTTCTATTTTTATTATATATTTTCTTTAGTTATCCCCTTTCCTGATTTCCTCTCCCAAAACCCCTATCACCTCCCCCCCATGATCACCAACCCACCCACTGCTGATTCCTGGCCCTGGCATTCCCCTACACTGGGGCATAGCACCTTCACAGGACAAAAGGCCTCACAAATAATGGTTTCATTGCTGTGAATAAGAACAAAATTGAGAATCAAAGAAGTCCCTGGAAAGAATAAGTCATAGGATTCAAACCAGCCCTGTGGTATGGATGCAGGGGAGGGAATCCTGCAAAGCCCCTGAAGGGCAGAGGGGGAGCACTGTCCACAAAGTCCTCAAGGATAGCTATGCTGCACATGTCTGCCTCCTCTAAGGTCACCCTTGGGTCAGATACACATCTAGCAGCCGATAAAAGCAGGTGTGTGAAGACCTGGCAATTGGTCACTTCCTTCTTGAACACCCAGTCAAGCAAGCAAAAGCCATGGCCAAGCTGTGTTCCAGCTCATCTCCTGTTNGAGCACTGTCCACAAAGTCCTCAAGGATAGCTATGCTGCACATGTCTGCCTCCTCTAAGGTCACCCTTGGGTCAGATACACATCTAGCAGCCGATAAAAGCAGGTGTGTGAAGACCTGGCAATTGGTCACTTCCTTCTTGAACACCCAGTCAAGCAAGCAAAAGCCATGGCCAAGCTGTGTTCCAGCTCATCTCCTGTTCTTGTTCAGATCCACTCTTCCTTCATACATATGGACCCAAGGGGGAGTCCTAATAAGTGACTAAGCTTCAGAATCTGAGCTACAATAGTGGGGTGCATCAAGGTAGACCCCTGGAAACTTCAACTCCTAATGATGGAAGATGTTTTACCCACCCGTCTGTCAGTGTGTGTGTGTGTGTGTGTGTATGCGCGCGTGTGTGTGTGTGTGTGTGTGTGTGTGTGTGTGTGTGCGTGCGTGCGTGCGTGTGTGTGTGTGTGTGTGTGTGTCAGGGTTTTACTGCTGTGAACAGATGCCACCATAACCAAGGCAACTCTTATAAGGACAACATTTAACTGGGACTGGCTTACAGGCTCAGGTTCAGTCCATTATCATCAAGGTGGGAAGCATGGCAGCATCCAGGCAGGCATGGTGCTGGAGAAGCTGAGAGTTCTACATCTTCATCTGAAGGCTGTTAGTGGAAGACTGGCTTCCAGGCAGCTAGGATGAGGGTATTAAAGCCCACACCCACAGTGACACACCTATCTCAAGAAGACCACACCTCCTAATAGTGCCACTTCCTGGGCCAAGCATATACAAAACATCACAATGTGTGTGTGTGTGTGTGTGTTTGTGTGTGTGTGTGTGTGTGTGTGTGTGTGTGTGTGTGTGTCTCCAAGGGAATGTACTGGTTAATACTGTGTTCCGTCTCTGGGGTGGAGTGTTTCTAGATGAGATTAATATTTAAAGTTGCTAGACTGAGAGACTAAGAGCAGAGCAGGTTGTGCTCCCTATCGAGTGTGCAGGGGAAGGGGGCTCATGTAACCAGCCAGAGCCTATGTACAACCGAAATGTGGATCCTCCCCAAAGGAAATGAGAGACTATCTGCCAGCCTGACTGTGATTGGGGACTGCGGCTTTCTTCCTGACTTTGAACTCAAAACATTTCTTCCCGGGTCTCGAACCATGGCCTTTGAACCATACTGTGGGTTCCTCTGGTTCATAAGTCTTTAGACTGGATTTAAACACATTGACTCTCCTGGGGCTCTGGTCTGCAAATTCACCCCAGGGAATTCACCTCAGGTATTCACTTGAGAGCAGAGGCATATAAATGTCCACTGACACAGGAAATTATTCTTCATATTTTATTTATTTATTTATTTATTTATTTATTTATTTATTTATTTATTTATTTCATGTATGAGAGTACACTGTCACTGTTTTCAGACATACCAGAATAGGGCATCAGATCTCATTACAGATGGTTGTGAGCCACCACGTGGTTGCTGGGATTTGAACTCAGGACCTCTGGAAGAGCAGTCAGTGCTCTTAACCACTGAGCCATCCTGCCAGTCCCTCTTCATATTTCTTTTTAAAGCATATCAAATTCACAGAGAGCTTCCCACCTTATTGTCTCTACTTTGGAAACCCCATTCTACAGCCCTACAGGATAGGTAACCTTAGAGAATCTTAGAAGATGAGAATTATAAAGGAGAAGTCACCACCCAGAGATTTTTTTTTTGCATTTTTAATTAATTTATTAATTAATTTATATTTTTACACTCCATATTTTATCCCCCACCCCATCCACCCTCTGACTGTTCCACATCCCACACCTTCTCCCTTTCTCCTGTCTCCATGTAGATGTCCCCACGTCTGCCCCACCTGACCTCTAAACACCCTGGGGCCTCCAGACTCTTGAGGGTTAGGTGCATCATCTCCAAATGAACACAGACTCTGCAATCCTCTGCTGTATGTGTGTTGGGGGCCTCATATCAGCTGATGTATGCTGCCTGTTTGGTGGTCCAGTGTTTGAGAGATCTCAGGGGTCCATATTAATTGAGACTGCTGGTCCTCCTACAGGGTCGCCCTTCTCTTCCGCTTCTTTCATCTTTTGCTAGTTCAACAACAGGGGTCAGCTATTTCAGTCCATTGGTTGGGTGCAGATATCTGCACCTGGCTCTTTCAGCTTGCTGGGTCTTCCAGAGTGTGGTCATGCTAGGTCCTATGTCAGGCCTTGGGGCCTCCCCTTGAGCTGGATCCTACTTTGGGCCTGTTGCTGGACCTTCTTTTCCTCAGGCTCCTCTCCATCTCCATCCCCGTAATTCTTTCAGACAGGAACAATTATGTGTCAGAGTTGTGACTGTGGGATGGCCCCCTCCCTCATTTGATGCCCTGTCTTCCTGCTGGAGGTGGGCTCTATAAGTTCCCTCTCCCTCTGGTGCATTCTGGAGTGTCCCTAAAACCTCCTAAGGTTGCTATTTCCATTCTTTCTTCCAACCCTCAGTCCTTCAGTCCTTTTCCCTCACCCAGTACCAGATCAGGTTTTCCTCTCCTTCCCACCCCCCTCCATCCACTATTCCTTCCAGGTCCCTCCCTCTCTCCCCCCCTTGTGGTTTCTTTCTTCTCCCTCCCAAGTGGGACTGAAGCGTCCTCACTTGGGCACTTCAGATTGTTGACATTTTTTAGTTCTGTGGGTTGTATCTTGGGTATTCTGTACTTTGGGGGTGGAGGTGGTAATATCCACTTATTAGTGAGTACATACCATGCTCGTCCTTTTTGAGTCACCTCACTCAGGATATTTTCTAGTTCCATCCATTTGCTTGCAGAACTCAGGATGTCTTCATTTTTAATAGTGGAGTAGTAGTCCATTGTGTAAATGAACCACATTTTCTTTATCCATTCTTCTGTTGTGAGGCATTTGGGTTGTTTCCAGCTTCTGGCTATCACAAATAAAGCCACTATGAACACATAGTGGAACACATGCACTGTGCCCACTGTGCACTGTGGCATGATGGGCCATTTTGGAGGTATATTCCCAAGAGTGGTATTGCTGGGTCTTCAGTAGATCTATTTCCAATTTTCTGAGGAACCTCAGATTGATTTCTAGAGTGGTTGTACCAGTTTGCGATCACACGAGTGTTTCTCTTTCTCCACATCCTCTCCAACATGTGTTGTCGTCACCTGAGGTTTTGATCTTAGCCATTCTGATTGGTGTAAGATTCTCGATTGTCCCTATAATCAGCAACAGACAGCCCACAATCCAGGACCAAACCTGTCAACCACTCACATGGTATCTCTGAATCAGTCTCTTTTCTCTGTGAGTACAGGAGCCTGTCTAGCTAAGTTTCTTGTTAAGGCTGAAATAAGCCCCTTCACCAACACTTCCTGCTGTTATGTTCTGTGATCACTTGCAGGTCACCCCCTTTTTATCATGTAAGTCGCCGCTAAGTCTTTTCAGTTAGGGAAGGCCCGTCCCCAGCAGCATTGAGAACAACTTGACAGTGGGCATAACCCCCTCTGTATTCTGTATATCAGTTTCTCACTTATAAATAAGTCACCCATTCCCATAGGATTAGTGCCTCAATTGCTTCAAAGGCTAATTTATAACACTTTCTCCAGAGATATTGAAGCTGTGACACTAAAGCTACATGGCTTTTTCCTGTCATAGGAAATAAAATTCTTATACTGTTTTATGAAGCCCCAAATGAGGAAAATAGAAATAAATATGCGCATTTGCTCTTCCTGTATTGGCTCACCCAGAAACATAGGTCCAGAATGCATAAGTAATGACAGGTTGGTGGTCACAGAAATGAATAGAGATGATATCACAGATCAACAGAGAGAAGAGAAAATAAAAAGAAGAGGAGGAGAATGAGAATGAGAATGAGGAGGAGGAAGAGGAGGAGGAGGAGAAGGAGGAGAAGGAGAAGAAGAAGAAGAAGAAGAAGAAGAAGAAGAAGAAGAAGAAGAAGAAGAAGAAGAAGAAGAAGAAGAAGAAGAAGAAGAAGAAGAAGGAGAAACTTTTCTCTTAGGAAGTCCAATCACACCCCTTGTTTGCCTCACAGATACACCAGACCACAGGACAGTGTTTCTAGAGGAGGGAGATCATAGCGGAAAGAAAAGACAGGAAATAATAGGGAGGGTAGAGGGAAATCCTTCTCATTTCACCAAATTCATGAAACAGATGGAGAAAGGATTTGTAAAGAGAATTTCTCAATGTAAAATTTTTATTTAGATTCTTTGTTCCCAAGACGCCTAAATCCACAACGCGGCTGTTCTCTCTGGTGACTGAGAATGAATGATCAGCTTGTGACTTGAAGTCCTCGTTATGTTTGTGGTGTTGACGAGGACAGCAAATAACAGATCATTTTTCTGGTAAGATTTGTTTTTTTGTTTGCAAGGCCTTTTCCCTACTGTATAAGGTAATACGGCCTTCCTTGCTTTTGCTTACACATTAGGGCTTCTGCCCATGCGATTTCAGTGCTTAACTTAGAACAGGAACTAGAGGAAACGTCTGGGGTTTGTTCGTTTGCTTGTTTGTGTTTATCTGTCTTAAGTTTCAGACTCCCTTGCAATTCCATCATGGTTTGATGGTGAAATGTCTCCACAGGATCCCGTATGAACACTTGGTCTCCAGCAAGGGAGAATGTACAGCCATTAGAAGGTGAAGGTTAGCTGGAGGAAATGGGTTGGGGAAAGGCATGGCTTATTATGGGTTATAGCCTGAAGTGGAAACTTAAGTGTTCTTTGGAAAGTGAGTTGTGTTGAATGGTGTTACTAACGCAGAAACATGAAGGAGTGTTTCATTGAAGCAGACACAGGTGAAAGGATATCCTGCTAAAGCAAGCATGTGAAAGGACACGTGATGAAGAATTATTTGCTAAAGACATACATGTATCGGCCTACCTCACATTTCATAATTGAGCTGCACTTGGTGGGACTCCATAGAGAGAAATGCACCAAAAAAAACCAAAAAAACCAAAAAAAACCAAAAACCAAAAACCAAAAAACAAACAACAACAACAACGACGACAACAACAACAAACTTCTGGTGGTGTGCTGTAGTTTTCTGCCGCTTCCTATGACTCAGGCTGATTGACAGAGTGATGTCAGCTGAGACAGACCCTCGTGTTGAGGCCAGACCTGGCAAGATACATGATGTTTGGAGGGTGTAGAAATAGGACTCTACTGCGGACAGTGACAGAGACTGAGCTTGGCTTGCTTACAGAGCTAGCTGTGCAATGCTTGTTGGTCTTGAGTCTTTGCTGATCTTCGCTTCCCTGAGAGAGGCACAGCCAAGAAAATTTCCTGGCATTCCCTGTTCCCTTCTGCTGACTTGTCTGAAACCTGGCTGTCCTGGCTAGGTAGTGCCACCGCCGCTGACTTGTGTTTGCTATTCCAACTCGACCAAACTGGACTGCTGGTCTATCTGTAAAGTGTTTGCAAGTGGATTGAGCTGCCACTGTTGACCTGTGAATTGAATTACAGATTTCCTGACAATACAGATGGTAGTTGCTCCCGTATCCTTTCTTTCCTACTACCTCTGGTGGGTGGTGGGTTACAAGGGAGGTAAAAGCATTTAAGAACCATCATTAAAAATAGCTTTTGAAAAAAATAAAGTTACAATAGCCAGCTTGGGGTCTATTGTTTTTAATTTTCAGTTTTCTTTTAAAATAGAGCCAGGTAGTATTTCATATGACATTTGCATGCACATTGTTCGTGATCATCCTCTCCTCTCATCCCCTCACCATCTTGTTTTTTTCCCTTGAAATTTTTCTTCTGCTTTCATGTCACATGTAATCTATCCCTACAAAATCACCACCCTCCAAATAGTTCTCTTTCTAACTTCATGATATAGACTTCTCCCACATGGTTGAGGTCTAGCTGTCATGACTCCTCCCTGTAAAACTCAATTATGATTCTCCTCATAGTGTGCTTCTGTTAGCTGTTTGACCCAGTGATGAGACAAGGAACTAACAGAGAGCCTTCAGATAGAACTGTTGCCTTCAGATAGAACTGTTGCCTTCAGATAGAACTGTTGCCTTCAGATAGAACTGTTGGGTTGGATGTAATCTGGTAAAGAGCTATACTGTTACGCCTATCTTTTAGGACACCAACTGGAGTGTAAAGAAAGCTTAATTATTGCTCAGAAATGTCTAGTCAGTGGGTTAGATATCATATTTTTGGGAGCCTCCAACCTGCTGGTTACCTCAGTTCAACTTAAGGACCAATTATCTTGTGGATACAAACATCGTTATCACAAAGGACAGACAACACAGTTTGCTATGAGGAGACTTGTAATCCAGAGACACCTCACAGACAGGGCAGTGAGCAGCCAAAGTTAGGTTATCCTTAATTATTCCTGTTGTTTGGGAGTTCTGGGAAAGGGTACGGCATCTAGTACTGAAGCAAGAAGCAGAGATCACAGTAATGAGGCCGGATAGTACTGAGGCAGATGGATGGAGGGTTCCATGATATTTCCCATTGAGTTCGCACTCATGTTGTGAAGCAGAAACTTGCTTGCGTTTTAACCAACATTCATCTGACCCTGTTGCCAAAGTACAAACGCGCTGTTCCTGTAAAACATGCAGCTTGTGCTGTTCCTCCTGTACAATGTGCAGGTTGTGCTGTTCCGCCTGTAAAACACGCAGGTTGTTGATGATGATGCTTACAGTCCAAGCATTCTAGCTCCTCAGTATGCCCTCAGATACCCCACATCAGGGGAACTGTCTGCTTAGCAAGAACTGGGTAGGCTGTCTCCCAGACTCTGATACAAATGTTTTGTCATCACAATTACATACTTCAAATATTATAGGAATGGACAGAATACAGATGCAAAATGAGCCACTTCCTGAAAAAGGTGAAATGGTTGAGAAATGACTAAGGAAACAAAGCTACTAAAAACTGCTGAAGTCAGTAAAAGTGACAACACAAAAAGGAAAGAAAAAGAGAAAGAAAGAAAGAAAGAGAGAGAGAGAGAGAGAAAGAAAGAAAGAAAGAAAGAAAGAAAGAAAGAAAGAAGGAAGGAAGAAGGGAAGAAGGGAGGGAAGAAGGAAGCAAGGAAGAAAGAAGAAAGAATTGAGTACAGAAACTAAACAGCAGTCTGCATACCATGAGATCCTGCTCCTCTTGAAACAACTTGACACTGAGTGTGATTTATACTCAGGTGGAGCGCCTGTACTTTAGTATCTCTACAAGAAATTGTAGGTAAATTAAAGTACATTTGTTTGTGCTAAATAGGAAAATTTAATTATAGTATTGTATACCATGCTTTGACTCCTGCTTCTAGTTTATTTAATTTCCTTTACTGAGCATTCAGCCCCAGCTATAAAAATAAAGTCTAGAGTATGGTTCCTAATTAACAAACCCCTGTGTGTTCTGAAACAAGCGAATGATGCCAGATCTGGAGATTGGAGACTGAGGACTCTAGTGGTTTGGATGAAAATGGCCCTCATTGGCTACTGTATTTGAATCCTTGGTTCCCGGTGGGTGGACTGTTTAGGAAGTCTTAGGAGGTGTGTCTTTTGTTTTTGTTTTTTGTTTTTTGTTTTTTTGGAGACAGGGTTTCTCTGTATAGCCCTGGCTGTCCTGGAACTCACTTTGTAGACCAGGCTGGCCTCAAACTCAGAAATCCACCTGCCTCTGCCTCCCAAGTGCTGGGATTAAAAGCATGCACCACCACGCCAGGCTTGTTGGAGGAGGTGTGTCAGTGTGGGTAGACTTTGAGGTTTCAAAGGTTCATACCAGGTCCAGTTTCATACTCTGCCTCTGTCTTGTGAATCAGGTGTAGCTCTCAGCTACTGCTTCAGTGCTTGCCTGTGGCCATGCTACTGCAATGATGACCACAGGTCCACCCTCTGAAACTATAAGTAAGCTCTCAATTGAATGCTTTCATTTTTATAAGTTTACCTTGGTCATGGTGTCTCTTCACAGCAGCAGAACACTGACTAAGAAAAGGGCCATAGAGCTTGGAGGTGGATAGCTTTTTGACATCCTGAGCTAGAAAAGGGCTTCTTGGTATTTTCTCCTTTTCCTGTGTTTCTGTGAGTGGGGTGTGTGTGTGTATGTGTGTGTGTGTGTTGGTGTGAATGTTTGCAATGTGCATGTGGAAACAGAAAGTTGATGTCAGAAATCTTTCTCAGTAACTCCTCTACCTTATTCTTTTGAATCAGGATCTTTCCTCTCCCCTCCCTTCCTCTCCCCTCCCTTCCTCTCCCCTCCCATCTCCTTCTTTTCTTTCATTTTCCCTGTGAAGCCCTGCTTATCCTGGAACTCACTCCGTATAAGGCTGGCCTCAAACTCAGGGATTTTCCTGCTCTGCCTACTAAGTGTTGGGATTAAAGGCATGTGCCACTACACACTGGCAAAGGAGGGCATCTTAACTAAATACAGAGCTGGCAGATACCACTAGCTGCAGTAGTACCCTGCTTGCTCCAGGGATGTCATGTGACTGTCATCCAGGGCTGAAATTATAGGTGAGCTATCATATCCACCAGGCATCTATATGGGGTCTAGAGATTTGAACTTCTGTCTTACTTATGTGGCAAGCACGTAACCACTGAGGCATTTCCCTAACCCTAGAAAAAATTCTCAATAAATTTTCTGTCAAGTGAAGCCTTATGTGGTCACAGATTTTATAGGATAATCTTAAATCACTGAGAGAACTGGGAAGACATGTTAATGGTGATTTCCTTAAACACAGTGTGATGTAGTGTTATACATTTATGTCCACGATGGCATTGTTCTGCTCCTCCTCACAGTAGTCAAACTTCCACTCAAAGCCTATCCTCCTTCAAAGACTGGAACTGTTGAACTCTTGAGAGAGGTGCTTGCTTCAGGAGCTGTTTTGAGCTGGAATAATGTACATTCTTCCTCTAAAGGGAAGGACCGTCTCACAGTGCTCTCCTTTCTACCTGCTCTCTTATGTTATTCCATTATACTATAAAGCAAACACTCACATTTTTCATGTGAATCAGAAAGAAATATGTGTTTACAGTTCTTATCAAACCACAAAGTGCAAGCAATTTACGAATTAAACACCAACAGAAAGGCAAAACCATTAAAATTCAAATGAACAGCATTAATTTAATGCAATACATGATATTGTTCTACAAGAACTCTATTGCCTGCATAGGGTTTATACATAATGATGCAGTCTCGGGTCAGGGTCTATATATCATCCATTTGTGTAGTGTAACTTTGAGAGAACAACAACAACAACAAGAATAGTGAGTTCACTTAAGCAGGATTCTTTTCCTACTTTAAGAAACAGCTTTCCGATAAAATCAACAGAGTGAATAATGATCCTAGAATAATTCCACGAAGCTCCAACTGTGTAAATTGTTTTAAGTTTAACATCACGGCATTTTAAAAGCACGTCTGGGTTATTTAGTCCAACTATGAAAGCAATGGATATGTCATGTTCACTGTTAATTGATTACTGATGCGTAGAGTCCAAGTGATACAGCGACTTGGAGAACAATCTTAGCAGGTAACACAGTAGACGTCTTTCCACATTTTTAATTCTGTATAGAGGTGCCATCAGAGTTCTTGCCATGACCAGTTAGTTCCCCTGACACATTTCACTCAAGACTGAAAATGCCACAATGCCGCTTGATGCAAACAAGGTCTCAGGTTTAAACACAGCCTCACGTGTTAGGATTGCAAGACATTAAATAATTTATTAGGTCATAGTTTTGATAAGCTAGAATGTTACATTATTTTTAATGTTTCAGAAAAAAAAACAATCCATAAACTTAAAAAAGTTTTTGGCCTGAACAGAGACACTGTACAATATACCCAGATATGTCTAGAGATCTGCTGATTAATTAAACCAGGTTTTCGTGAAGGGAAGGAGATGAATTTTAAAATTATTTGGGGTACTAAAAATTTTTCTAGAACAAAGCATAAATTTCTAATCATTTTTAGTTAAACAAACAAATGAAACCCCAAAACAAGAAAGTCAGAGGGCTGGAGAGATGGCTCAGTGGCTAGGAGCCTTGGCTGCTCTTTCAGAGACCTTGGTTTGATTTCCAGCACCTGAGTGGTCACTCAAAGTCTGTAACTCCAGTTCCAGGGCATCCAGCACCCTCTGCTGGCCTCCAAGGGGGCAAACAACTGGTGTCTGGCAAAGCCCTGGAGCCACGAATGCTCTCTCTGCAAGCAGCTCAGCAGCTGGGGCTTGCCTCACTCTGCCTGGACTGTCTTATACAGCTGAAGGCACATGGCAGAGATGGAGGAAAATGCCACAGAGGAAGTATTGCTGAGTTGGAAGGAACTTTAAAAGCCTGCTGGGCAAAGGTTTTGCAACTTTTAAACGACAAATTAGGAGGCAAATGTTTACATCTCCAGCAAGAATTTCCACCGCCTTAAAGGCATGAACATATTAATACCCTTTATTGCATTTTACAGTAAACTTAGGTCTTTCAGACCCAGAGGCCAAATTGTGCAGTCTCTTGATACGCTCCTTAGCTGGGTTAAGTTATGAACTTAAGTAGCCTGTTTAGGAAATAAATCCCCACAATGGGCATTGCATTGGGGATGGTCCGTAACATTCTTAATCCCCTTGCAGAAGGGGAGGCAGTGTGGTCACTCAGGCAGGAACTACACATCTCCCTCCACCTTGTGGCTGAAGCATATGTGTGGAATGTGACCCTGAGTCTAAGGGGCACTCCAAGCCCTGGGCTCTGAACCTGGTCAACATCTTTTTCTCCATTTTCCAATGCAGACTTAAATTCTGATGACTGGGATGAGAAATGGGTGTCTGTCAGCTTTTTATATAAAACCCAGACAAATCATTTAGGTTTTGTAGGTTGTAGTCGTTCTGTTACACTGTTGTATTAGTTATTACCATAAGATGATTGTACCGATGTGCATTCATACAACACACACATACACACAAACACAGAGCTATCACCAACACACCCAGCCATCACACACAGAATCATCAGATACACATACACACACACACACACACACACACACACACACAGAGTCAGCATATATACAGAGCCATCACACACACACAGCCCCCCACACACATACACATACACAGAGCCATCTTATACACACACACACACACACACACACACACACACACAGCCAACACATACACACAGAGCCCCCCCATCTCTCTCTCATAACACACACATACACATACTGAGTCATCACACACACACAGCCATCACACACACACAGCTATCACATACACAGAGCCATAACACACATACACACACACACACACACAGAGCCATCACATACAGAGCCGTTATACACACACACACACACACACACACACACACACACAGCCACAGCCACCACACACAATGTTCAGAAGTGTGTTCCATGGCTGATTCTAAATCCAGTTGAGTTGGCAATGAAGCTTAACCATTTTTGTTACCCCCACTGTTGGGTAGAATTTACCAATAGATTTTACAAATGATCTATGGAACCAGGGAAAGGGGTCCGCTGGCACAGGACAGCTCTCCTTGGTTTGCTTGTACAGCATGCAGTTGACTTGCCTGTATGGCCTGAGAAGGGACTGGCACTGGCTCTCATGGTAATGCCCTCCTTACTTTAGCTAGCAGATAGTAATGGGAGCAATGATACCACCTTGATGAATCTCAAGAAGGAATAGATGATTTCTAGTTCAAACCACCTCTGAGCCAAGACACGGGGTAAGGAAAATGCATTGTACATGTTAATAAGAGAGGAAAAATGACAAAGAGCAAAATGGAAGACACAACGCCATGGCCCATCTCTCCAGGGATGGTCTGCCCGTGCCTATGAGAGTGAACTTGCTTTTGTTTTTAATGGATTTGCTTGTTTGGTACATCTCTCTCCCTGCTCTCTGAGTGTCTGTGTTTTCCTGCTCCTCAATGGAACAAGAAGTGAAGAGAGTCCCTGCAGCACTACCTTTTTTAGTGCTAGCACAGACCTCACATTAGTAAGTAGACATGGCTGTGCTTCCATAAAGCTATTTGCAGGAATAGTCATTAGACCAAATCTTGCCCACAGACTGTGATGGCTGAACTTTGTTCTGGGGAGTGATGGAGTCATGGATCTGAAGAACTCTGAGTCTCTGTGCCAGAAGGAGACTCTAAGAAACAGTAAATCGGCAGCCAGGTACCCACGTCCTCACAGGAGAAATAGAGTCCTACTTCCCCGAGTTTATACTTGATTTTAAAAAACAACATTATTTGTTGCAGTATATAGTGTCACTCTACCAAACACACACACAAACACACACACACACTCATATACACTCACACACTTACATACACATATACTCACACACACTCACACACACTCACACATACACTCACACATACACTCACACATACTCACATACACTCACACACATTCACTCACATACACACTTACACTCACATATACTCACACACATTCACTCACACACTCACACACACTCACACATACACTCATGCACACACACATATACTCACACACTCTCACACACACTCACAAACACAATTCACTCACACATTCACTCACTCACCTATACTCATTCACACACACACTCACACATACACACACTCACATGCACATAAACTCACACACACACTCACAAACACATATACTCACACACACTCACACAATTCACACACACACACACACACACACATACTGAATAAGAGTGTGATACATCAGTAACAGAACAGAACTAACATGTATTGTATTGACTTAGGGGAAGATAGTTGGATGGTGGGCACTGAGGAGACATCTAATGCAGGCATATGGAGACATGATAGAGCAAAATCCTAATCTGAAACAGCTCAGAAAGCTGAAGTGCTCCTGAGGCTGTCGCTCTTGCTGTGGAAGGACAAGGGGGGAGGGAGACTGGGAAGCGCCAGAATCCCAATTGCTTCCAATTGCTCTTTGGCTGCATTTTGTAAGACATTGCAAGAAAGTGATGAGTTCAGGCAAAGACTGTCTGATTAGGCAAAAAAAAAAAAAAAGAGAGAGAGAGAGAGAGAGAGAGAGGAAAGCCATTGGAAAGAGTCTAGAGAGACGGGGCTTGCCAGTGCCGCAGAATGCATCTGGACCTGAGCAAAAAGAAAGAAAATCAAAGGCTGAAACACCTGTGAGTGTACAGGAAGGCTTCCAGGCAAATGAAGTGACTCAACCCTATAGCAGAGAAACTCGTGAGGACACTAGGCTGGTGGCCTTTCTCAATCTCCAACTGAGGAGGACTGTCCTAGGGAGAGAGAGTGACGAGACCACCGGGCTGTAGAGCTGTGTCTAGCAAAGAACCTGGTCTTGTTTTCCCAATTTGGTCTTGTTTTCCCACGGACCAGACTGCAAGAAAACAGGTCAAACCCCATTAAGTTTCTGGGGGCTCTGCGTTGCCAAGAAAAGATGTTATCTCGCCCTGTAAAAAGATGATATACATCTGCCTAAGGCTCTATTGCTTTGTCCCAAGACAGGGACTTTGCACGGTAAAGTTTGAGAGTGGATGCCATTGCATTCTATGTACACATCAGCAGCCACTACATGGCTCTGCTAAGTCAACATAGGAGAAAGAGTTAATCTTCCCATTATGACCCCAGAATGGAGAAGTCACAAAAAACAAGCTCCTGTCAGCCCTCAACTGATATGTAATGTGAACAAGAAATGTGCCTTTCTTGTTGTGAACCGCCAAGACCCAGGGATTGCTTATTATGTAGCAAACAACAATAGCTGAGTAACGTGGAGAAATTATACCTTTGATCCCACATCCATGATTGAAGACCCCTTAAAAAAGCACAGGTTTTGTCCCTCAACAGAGAAATGGATACAGAAAGTGTGGTACATTTATACAATGGAATACTACTCAGCTATTAAAAACAATGACTTCATGAAACTCGCAGGCAAATGGATGGAACTTGAAAGTATCAACCTGAGTGAGGTAACTCAGTCACAAAAGAGCACACACAGTATGGTATGCACTCACAGATATGTGAATATTAGCCCAAAATTTTGGAATACCCAAGATACAATTCACAGACCATATGAAGCTCAAGAAGAAGGAAGACAAAAGTGTGGGTACTTCAGCGCTTCTTAGAAGGGTGAACAAAATACTCACAAGAGAAAATACGGAGACAAAGTGTGGAGCAGAGACTGAAGGAAAGGCCATCCAGAGACTGCCCCACCTGGGGATCCATCCTATATAGAGTCGCCAAACCTGGACAGTGTTGTGGATGCTGGGAAGTGCTTGCTGACAGGAACCTGATAGGGCTGTCTCCTGATAGGCTCTGCCAGAGCCTGACAAATACAGAGGTGGATGCTCACAGCCAACCACTGGACTGAGCACAGGGTCCCCAATAAAGGAGTTAGAGAAGGGACTGCAGGAGCTGAAGGGGTTTGCAATCCCATAGGAAGAACAATATCAACCAACCAGACCCCCTGGAGCTCCTGGGAACTAGATCACCAACCAAAGAGTACACATGGAAGGACCACATATGTGGCAGATGATGGCCTCATTGGACATCAGTGGGAGGACCGGCCCTTGGGTCTGAAGGGGTTTGATGCCCCAGTGTAGGGGAATGCCAGGGTGGGAAGGCAGTAGTGGGTGGGTAGGTGAGCACCCTCATTGAGGCAGGGGGAGGCGGGAGAGGATAGGGGTCTTCCAGAGGGGAGACCTGGAAAGGGGAAAACAGTTGAAATGTAAATAAAGAAAATATCCAATAAAAGAAAAAAAAAGCATAGGCTTTTACGAATAAGAAGAGGTTTGTTGGAACTGGACAGACCCCAAAGACTCCAGTGCCCAACAAAGATGCCAGAAGGCTTTCTGGAAGAGAGGACCAGATGTAAACAAAGGAAGTCTTCCTGAAAGCCAACACAGGGTATAAGTAAGGAACCCCCACAATTCCCCAAATACCAGGTTGGCCAATGCTGTCCTAGTGGAATTTCATAGTACTCTGGTCCTGTGTCTTTTGTGTGCTTCCTGTTTTTTCTTTACCCTGACAAAGCGCTCATTGTGCACATCCTGTTTTTGACCAATCATGCCATCTTCTCTTTCTCAGTGTACTGTCCCCAGACCATGAGAAGAGCCTGGAGACCTGGTTTACCAGGCAATACATCCCCAAGATATGAGGGTGTGTGAACTTGTGGCAAAAAGTGATTGACACTTATACTTGATTCCATAAAGCAGCACCTTGGGGGTTGAATGGCCCTTTCACAAGGGTTGCCTAAGACCATTGGAATTGTCATATACTACATGATGACTCACAACAGAGGCAACATGACAGTTATGAAATACCAAGAAAAATCATTTTATGGTCAGGGGTTACCACGTCATGAGGAACTGTGTTAAAGGGTTACAACCTTAGGAAGGTTGAGAACCACTGCTGTGGTTCTCATGTGTGTGAAGAAGAGGTGAATCAGATGGTGCCCGAGCGACAGACAACGGATTACACTCCTCCGTCACCTTTAAGTCTAAGCGACTCCTCGTGGTCAAATGAATGCCTATAAACCTTGCATTTGATATTTCCAGGTTGGGGATTCAAGGGAAAGCGGGTCTTCTTTTCCATGCTGGTGCCTAGATGTAGATGGTTAAGATAAAGACGTAGAGATTGTTGGAACAAAGGGTAGGGAGCACGGCCTGCTGATCAGGAACCACACATAGGATTTATGTGTGAGTGAGAGAACACAACAACAACAACAACAACAACAACAACAACAACAACAACTTTTTTTTTTTGTTTTTTCGAGTCAGGGTTTCTCTGTGTAGCCCTGGCTGTCCTGGAACTCACTTTGTAGACCAGGCTGGCCTCAAACTCACAAATCCGCCTGCCTCTGCCTCCCAGGTGCTGGGATTAAAGGCGTGCGCCACCACACCTGGCAACTTCTATTGTATTTAAATAACTTTCCATTTTAGCATGTGGGGAGAGGGCTATATGAGGAGACAAGGATTACAAAGTAGATCAGGCTGTTTTGAAACTGACTTAGTTATGGTTTTACTGCTGTGAACAGACACCATAACCAAGGCAACTCTTATAAAGACAACATTTAATTGGGGCTGGCTTACAAGTTCAGAGGTCCAGTCTATTATTATCAAAGCAGGAACATGGTAGCATCCAGGCAGGCATGGTGCAGGAGGAGCTGAGAGTTCTACATTTTCATCTAAAAGCTGCTAGCAGAAAACTGGCTTCCAGGCAGCTAGGATGAGGGTATTAAACCTCATGCCCACAAAGACACAACAACTTCAACACCTCCTAATAGTGCCACCTCCTGGGCCAAACATGTATAAACCATCACACTGACTACATAGTCTAGGCTGGCCTTAAATTTACAATCTTCCAGGCTTAGGCTTCTGAGTGCAATGGTTAAGGAAAGTGCTCCCCCTACACACCCCAATAATTTTCCAATTCTAAAGTTTATTTTTACTATATCTAGTGTTACCGAAACTAATGCAAAATTTTTGGCATACACACACACACACACACACACACACACACACACACACACACACACACATATTCACCCTAAGCTTCTATGTTGCTGAGAGGGCTGAATGAACTAATGAATCATGCAATCCAGGCACATAAATGTTGAGTAACTGCGCTGCCATTCAGCGTCTCAAGGCAACAGCTTGCCACCACTGTCTTTTCTGTACCTTCTCCTCACTATCATGCCTAGCGCATGTTTAGGGAAGTTTTTCTTCATTCTGTCCTCTTTACAGGGACTTTAGCTCCTTCAGCAAGAGTGTTCTAAAAGCTTATAAAATTGATTATGGAGATTTTGCCTTTGGAGTCCATCCGGAGCACAGCCTGATATTCTTCAGTCTCCTTCTCACACACAAATCTTTGTTTCGTCGTTTTCCTTCCACTCTCGGCTTTCAGGTTCACCTCCAACTTTTCATACCCGGCATGCATTGCGTGTCTTGAATGCAGTGGCTTTCCCCCTCTGCCACTGCATACTTCCTCTCTGGCTCTGACCAACGCTGTAGTCTCCCTCCCTAAATCCACTCTGAGTCTCTTGAGGGAACGGGGAGTTTCGTGTTTCAGTTGATCTAGCTCTTTCTACCGCCAGGACAAGAATGCTATATTCAAGGACATTATGCAGCGTCATGAATCATGTCACTTTTCAGGAGATTGGGATCCATGCTAAACCCAGTGCCAGCACACAGAAATAATCGTCTTCCATTAAGATGCGCACTGGGAATCCAGGGAGATGTCAAGAGACTCATCAGCCTGTTAGACTGATTGAAACTGTCACATGCCAGGGCGGAGGCTTTGGTTTGTTCGTGTTTAGCTTCTGGAGAAGGAAGAGCCTTCACACAGCATCTGTTGACTAAGTCTGCATTATCCTTCTTAACACAGAGTTCTACTACGGGCCCTTTAAGCCTCTATTTTACCTAGTCCTCACTCATTAAAACAACCCTAGGCTTGCAACCTCCAGACAGAGGACCTACTCTTTGATGGTGAGACCCAGTGGCCAGCTGAACTCAACTGATGTAGGACCAAGAGTGTTAGCAAAGTAGACACCCTCTCTCATTGTGCAAAGCCAACATCTTGTGCAAGTTCGAAGACATTAGCTGTGGAATCCACTCAAGCCCTCCACCAACTCTTGGAAGCATCTTGGGATCGCTCAGAACTACTATGTTCTAACATCATGGCTTTTTTAAAGGGATGGGAGACTCTTACCCATCACTTCTGAGAACCACTTCTGTGACACACTTTAACAAAGCAAGGCTTACAAAGAATCTATGATGTAGGTGAGGCACAAGGGGTAAAAAGTGATGCTGGCCTTATAGAAGAGACACCCCACTCAATGTGGGTACTAACTGCTGTTGACTGGTCCAATATCTGTTATATTTTGTTGGGTGGAATATCCCATGACTTTCTAAATGAAAATGCTGTCTTAGTCATATGGCCTTCAATGAATTTGGTTGATAGGCTATTCGACATAGTGCCACCTCCTGGCCAAACGTGAGAGTGAGAGTTAAGGAGGTCTGTGTTAGGGAAATAAGGATCCTGGTGTTTTACTCAAACTAGAGACTCTAGTGACAGCAAAGGAAGAGATTACAAAAAAATCAAAAGTTCTGAGTTATTCTAGACAAATTCTTCTTTCATGATATTTCTAAGATTTTATTGATAGTTAGCTTATGTTCATGTAATCCAGTGGCTCCCAAAATACATTTCTCAGACCAACCGGATTATTCAGAAATTCATTAGAAATTCACAAAAATATCTATTGTTTCATATGCCCGAGGTTTATAAACTTTTAGTAACAATTTTAACCATTCTGGTCAACAATTCCTTTTATTATCTAGATTTTATTTGGCTCTGTATAATCTGATAGCCCCCTAGAGAAATCATTTAGCAGAGTTAGTATTTTCCCTTACATTGTTGATATCCCCCCCCATTTATTAATGATGCCGATGATGTAAGAATCTTATTTCCAGGCCGTAAATATGAAGTTCATGATCAGACTAGCCAACCTTGAACAGCCTCCTAAAAGAAAAAGGAAGGTGCTGATCTGATGGGAAATGTACAAAGTTTGCCATTTACAAAGAACTGGTGCCATTACACAACTGTGGTGGTTTGATTCTTCCTGGATTCCTTCTATGACTGTCATACCAGAGAGTCCTCTCAAGCAAGCTTCCATAAGAACACTATGGAAAGATCCACCATTCCATCTGAGAATGGCTCTGCCTTACCCTGATTCTCCTAAGCAGTGTGTGTGTGTGTGTGTGTGTGTGTGTTAATCCCTATATGGTTATATAGAACTAATATGTTATTTGTGGTATAACATTGAGATCCAGATTCCTTCGTCCTTTGTCATGTCTCTTGCTCTGCAGCACCACCCGCCTCCTCCCCCACGTCTTCACCTCTCAGGGACCCTTTACCATTCCCTTATCTCCGAGCCAGGATGCTTGGACATAGTTAGGTCCATCTCTCCTAAGTGCTGTCTGGTCTTGCCTAGAGCTCTCATTATGGAAGTCCGACATTCCTAACAGGACACAGTCTTCATGGACTTCAGAACTCACCATTCATTTAGAGGTGAGTCAGTCGGAATGCAGGAAGAACGTCACTAGGTTGAAAGTACATGGCACCTCCCGGAGAAACAATCTCTGAAGGTGGCACTGTTCTCATGCATGGAATGATGACAACTGCTTATCATTTTAGTGTATTTTATATCATCAAAGATGAGTCTACACAAACCTTCCTGCTGCTTCCCGCTTTCTCAAGATGGTAGCTGTCTATCTTGAGCTTACAAACCTTTATGAGCAGAGTTGGTCCAAGAAACAGCTCCAAATCATCATTTCCCAGTTCTCCACTTAATTCTTATTATTACTTTTTAAAAAAGATTTATTTATTATATGTAAATACACTGTAGCTGTCTTCAGACACACCAGAAGAGGGCATCAGATCTCATTATAGATGGTTGTGAGCCACCATGTGGTTGCTAGGATTTGAACTCAGGACCTCTGGGAAGAGCAGTCAGTGCTCTTAACTGCTGAGCCATCTCTCCAGCCCTTATTATTAGATTTTAAAGGCCCCTGAGAGCTAACCCTGCAGAAGTGGAGGTTACTCAGCCTCCATATTCTTATGTGACCCCTTCATATGAATTTGAAGCTGTTCTTAAAATCTCCACAAATATCTATGAGTCAGGTAATACAAGTTCAATCACACTGTGACTTCTTTTCAGAAAGTTTGAGGCCAGTAATCACTTCCCAGTACCCCAGGCAATACTCCTTTGGTATTCTGAGCCTCCCTTGAGAAGATTACATTTCTCCATATCTCTATGATCCTGGAAGTCTATTAATAGGTTAATCTCTGAGCTGGATCTGGCAGATATAAATGTGAGAGTTCCCAAAGAACTGTGAGTGACTGCATGCATATCACAATGTCTGTCTCAAAGCTAGAAGGAAAGAACCAAGCTCCCCAATATTATGGATGGTTGATTCTACTGAAATATCAGATTCTTCAAAGGACTTAATCAATAAGATAAATACACAGGAAGGTCAAGGCATCTCAACGTTGTTGAGGTTCAGCACTGTGGTTTCAAGGGTGTTCTGGGAGATACTTTAGAAGCAAATGCTCTCAATTTTCTGATGCTTAAAATAGACCCATCAATGAAATGATGTTTGCTTTCTGTATTGTTGCAGCAGAAATGAAACTGGTTCTAAAGGATTTCTTCCCCATAGGTTAACGAAAAATAATTTTACTCTCCCCCCCCAGTGGAGTCTGTCTTCATTAGACAGAAGGCAATGATAAATCACTTTTGGCAAGTTATACAAAAATGAAAGGAGATAGATATAAATTATACCCTTCAGAAAGATTATATCTGAACCTTCAGTATCAAATATCCTGGAAAAAGTACAAATCTCTGTAGACCTCAAAATGGAATACTAATCAAGTGAATTATATAGCTCCAGTTCTAGTAATAAGATTGAGCCCTTTATTTGTTGAAAGGAGAAGCCTGTGAGACATAATAAAATATTCCTGGAAAAAATGATTAAATTATCCAGACCTCAAAACTCAAATAAAGTAGTGGTTGAATCATCATTACTGTTGGGGATCTTACAAAAAAACTTAAGATATAGAAAATTATTTACCAACTACCATGAAAATCAGCAAAGGCTGTTTACACTTTGATTTATTTGTTGTTGTAATTTTTAATTTTCTCTTCTCAGAGACATCTCATACATTGGTGATTTAGAAATATGATATGTGTTTTTACACTCAGTCCATTTATATGATTTTTTTTTGTTTCTAGTTTACATAAATTCTGCCCCGGATGGTTAATTTTAGATGTTAGTTAAATGGGTTAAGAAATGTCTACACACCTAAGAAAGCATTGTTTGGGGCATATCTTATAAGGGCTTTTCTACCGAAGTTTAGCATGTGGATCTGAATAGACTAGCAGAGTGAGACCAATGAGCACTGTTCGACCATTTGGATTGCTGCAGAGATCATCAATAGAACCTCACCAACCTCTCCTCTTCCACCCGCATCCTTGGGAGCTGGGAGCTAGGTCTCTTCCTGCCTGTCAGTCACCTGTACTGTCCTCTTTTTGTTCTTTTTCTTTTTTTGTAATTCTTTTTCATTACATTTTAATTTAACTACGGGGGTTTCATGTTGTGGTGGACATGGGGACCTCAGAGGACGATTTGTGGGAGCCAGCTCTCTCCTTCTACCATGTGGATACCCGGCATCAAACCTAAGTGGTCAAGCTTGGTAGCTGGCCACTCACTTGGTAGCTGGCACTATTACTCACTAAGTCATCCCATTAATTCCCATTCTTGGATTCTCAAGACATACCAGAAAATAAACAAGGATTACAAAAACCAAAACCAAAAACCAAACCAGGAAAGTGTGGAAAAGCCGCACCAGCCACAAGAGCTCTAATGTGTCTGTGTTCTTTTAGTCTGTGGCATTGCCAGAATGGCAACCATCTGCCACCCTTTTTGGCTGCTCATTACCTTACTACTATTGGAAATGTTTTCAAACTTTTGAGACCTTACCTCCTCCTTCAGAAGCCATAATTCTCTCTTTACCTTAGGGTACCCACCCAGTCAGGAATGAGAGCCAGGGGTCTAATTAAAGCAAGTGCTTCTTGGAATCCATTCTTTTTTGGAAGGAATGATTTCCATTTCTCAAAGACCTCAGACACAAGAGGTTCCCAAACAAGGCAGGTTTTCTGATGGCTGTGTTGTTTCACTGGTGTGTAAAATGGTATGTATGACTCTGGGTGTGGTTTCTGGCCCTTCTATACACTGTGAGTTTCCTGATGGCTGAGTGTGACTAAGGAAATGCACTCTGCAAATAGGCTGCCTGGTCAAAATCTAAATCATTGGCTCCTGACAAACTAGCCATTGACCTTGGGCAAATTAACCACTCCTCTTCTTCCTCTATTGCATGTAAGAAAAAAATAACTACATCTATAGCTATATCTTATAGCTTTGCGATGATTAATGGAGCAAATATCCATGGTGCATTTGGAACTGTGCCGGGCACATAGTCAGCAAGCAGTAAACATTAGTTGTGATGATTTAACACATTCTTTTTTCCTGCGTTAACAGTGGCTGGCTTCTATAGATCCCAACCACAGAACTCTTATCTAATCATTCAGGCATTTTTCAATTTTCCTAAATCTGACCGATGTGAAACGTATCTTACACTTTTTACTGCAAATTCCTCAATACTATTGCATCCAAGCACTCTCTCATGTGCTTGTGGGTGGTCCCCATTTTGTGGTCTCTGAAGTCTTCTAACTAGCCATTGCATAGTCACCATCAGGCTTCAGTACGCTGTCATTACATACTCTGGATGCTCAACCTTTCTTTGCTTTATGTGCTGAAAATACCTTCGCCAACTCTGTCATTTGCCTTCAACTTTATTTATGGTATATATATATATATATATATATATATATATATATATATATATATATTTATATCACATTGAAGGTTCAGATTTTGATGTGGTCCAATTTTTTCATCTATTTTTTATCAGTTATTCTGTGTCCTGCTGAATTTCTCAACTCCTTCTGCAATCATAAATATATTATTCTATCTTCCCGCTTAAGAGGTTTAACATATTCCTTTTTGGATTGCGCTGTTTATATTATACTGTCTGAGCCATAAGTTTTATGAGTAAATTATGAAAATGTTTACAGCGGTAGTAGCTTTCCATTATTTCCCAACGCCTATCTTATTAACAATGTGTGCAAAAGGGTTTTTCTGTTCTGAAATTGAAGGGCCAACTTGCCAAGACACAGGAAGCAAGAGGCAGTACCCCAGAAAAGACTGATAATGCAGTTGCTAAGTCTGGCCTGGTGGGGAGGGCTGACCAACATATCTAGAAGATATATTTTCTTGCCTTTGTAAAGCCTTCTAATAACAAATAAACATACCCCACATGCGTCTTAGACATTGCAATCTAAGCGAGGGTTATTGATTGAGGAGGTCATCCTTACTGAGGTTAAGGAACAGCATAAGAAAATCATTGGGAGCTCCAAGATGCCAACTGTCTGGGTCCAGCCTTACTCAGAGTCCGAGTGACGAAGGTCTCTAGTCACTGCATCAGTGCACCTGGCTGAAACTCAAAATGGATTGTGTCATTTTAAATTAGTCATTTCCAAAGTATCCTTCGTATCTGTCTTGGCTCAGACTAAAAGTCTGGTCTTGCAGATTTTTTCCCCCTACCTCTCAAATAAAAATGACTGTCTTCATTTGCTTTTCTATCTCTCCTCGAGGAAACTATATAAGGTTGGACTTTGTGCATATACTGTATAAATATTCATTTACTTAAAACTGGGTTACACTTGCTTGAAATTGAAATCGTTGGGGGTACAAAGGTGCAGTTATAAAGGCATGGTTGAGTCCCCTGGAGACCTCTGTAATTACTTGGAGTCAATCTGACTTGCACTTGAGGTCCTACCAACAGACATTTGAGATTTATGAGTTAAGGCTTTGATTTTGTAACTCTGGGGCTATGAGAAACAGAGGGAACACCGAAGATTCTAAGCCTCATTTTCTTAGATTCTTATCCACAAGGCCTGGAAGGAAGCCAAGGACTGAACATTTTTATATAGGGAAAAGGCCTGTTAATCTTTGTTTGAGAAAATGTGAGCTATGATATTTCATCTATAGGAACATTCTACCTAAACATTCTATACAGCCCAGAACAGACCAGCAGTTCATACACTAGTGTGAATCAATTATCAGTTCTTCTAGTAAGCTGAGATCTTGGGAAGAGGGAGATTTGGGGGAAAAATCTTTTGTTGAAATGAGGGGCAGAGGTAGAGGCAGGTTTAGAGGTTAAATGTGCTTTTCTGGGAAAGGAAAAGCTTTGGTGGGTCAATAAGTTTATCACACCAAAACCTCACAAGCCCAGAACAGCGTTCTTTTGCTGGTCCAGCCAGGCTGCCCACTGTCCATCCAGCCCACCCATGCTTCTGAACTTAGCTTGCAAGGTCTTAGACTCTGCTCCATTTCTTTCTCTTCCCAGCCACACTGACGTTAAATGGATAAAATAAGGTATGGGTATATTGTACAATAGAGCTGAATTTATTCGAGTTTTGTTTTTAAAGTACCACACAGGAAACAAACAGCAGGATTAATAAACTTCAAAGAACACTTAATATCCAAAATAAAGCAAAAAGAGACAATACAGTGATATGATATGATATGATATGATATGGGAAAAGTTAAGAAATATGGGAAGCTGGGTAAAGTGGTACATATCTATAATCCCAGGAACTGGGAAGTTGGGGCAAAAAGATAATAAGTTTGAGGCCAGTTAGAGCTACATACAGAATTTCAAGCTATCCTGGGCAACACAGCAAGACTAAATCTTTAAAAATGCAGGAATTAACCAGAGCATCATGAAACATGCAATTCCGGTCCTGCACAGAGGAAAGAAGAGGGCTGTGCATAGCAGCACTTAGAGAAATAATTCCGTGAAATCTCTGAAGTGAGTGAGAAGCTTTAATCCACCCAGTGCAGAAGTCCAGTGACTAGAAATCATATAATATGCCCATAATATATTCTATATTCATAAAGATGTATAAAGCTACATCCACAATCCAACTACTAAAAACAAATGTTAAAAGTAGTTAAGTGGGCATGTTGGGTTGTTTCCTCACATGTTCGTTTGTCCCTTGGATGGATTTGGGACATTGCTTTAGACGTGATGAAGGGGAGAATGGAAGGTGCTCTGCCAGTGGCTCATGAGTGACTGTTGAAATACAAAATGGGGAGACACTAGAACTGACTTGTCGATGCAGATCCAAGTGCCAGCTTAGTGTTGTTCAGATGTCTCCTGCCAGCCTCAGGAACCGTGCAGGCACGTGCTTTTCCCAGTATACTCTATTAGCACTGTACTAGTGTGTATCTGTGGGTTTGAGCCCCTGGGAACAGTAGGAGAGCGCAAGACAGATAGAAATGTTATCTGATACACACCAACAAAATGTAATTGCTTGGCCACAGAACCAGGCTCACCAAGGACTGACTTCTAACTTTGTCATTGCCTGGCCATGTTTACTCCCAAGCTCTCTAAGCTTGGCTCCTTTAGCGAATGGAAGCAGTGATGTTCATTATATTAACACCACCATCACGCCTGGCTCAGTTGTCATCACAGAAGCTTCCTCCAATAGCTGATGGGGAGCGGTTGCAGAGACCCACAGCCAAACATTAGGTGGGGCTCAGGAGCCCCAGGGAAGAAGAGGAGAAGGAAGGATTGTAGGTCAAGGACACCACAAGAACACGGCCCACAGAATCAACCAAGCAGGGCTCACAGGGCCTCAGAGACTGAAGCAGCAATCACAGAGCCTACATGGGTCTGAGCCTGGTCTCCAGCAGACACATTGTGGCTGTTTAGCTTGGGGTTTTCTGGGGCACCTACAGTGGGAGTGGGGGGCTGTCTCTGACTCTTTTGACTGCTCTTGGGATTCTTTTCTTTTTATTCTTTTGGGTTTTTCGAGACAGGGTTTCTCTGTGTAGCCCTGGCTGTCCCGGAACTCACTTTGTAGACCAGGCTGGCCTCGAACTCAGAAATCCACCTGCCTCTGCCTCCCAAGTGCTGGGATTAAAGGCGTGCACTGGGGATTCTTTTCTTCCTACTGAATTGTCTCGCTCAGCCTTAATATAAGGAGGCCCATTCTTACTACGTCTGGTTATGTCATGTTCAGTTGATATTACTAGGAGGCCTGCTTTTTTCTGAAGGGAAATGAGAAACTGTGTGTCTGGGGGAGAGGGGTGGTGGGGTGGGGACTAGGAAGAGAGGAGCGAGGGGAGGCTGAGGTGGGAATGTAACGCATGAAAGAAGAATAAGTAAATAAACCAATACTGCCATCTTACAAGATTATTGAGAAGATTAGATATGTATAGTGTAAATTATTTGTGTCTGTTTATAACATATGAAAATATGCATAGCCCTAGAACACTGGATGGCTGACAATTGTTTTGCCTTTGACAAAATCCTGAAAGGATTCAAATTCCCAGTCCTCATTTCCTACAGATACATCATGAAGATGGGACTCTTTAGTGTTCTATGCCAGAGTTAGTAAAAAGCCATCATTGTTTGAAGGGGGGTACTTACAACTGTTTATCTGTAGTTCACTTTACTTTCTAGAAGTATGCCTTTTATTTAAGGAATTCAAAGCTGTTAGCCTTCACCACAGTCTTGATTAAGAACATTATTTCAAAGGAAAAATTTAAGGCTGGACATATATATTAGGACAGAATAGATGCTTCTTAAAATTATTTCCAAAGGGGTTTTTCTTAAAAAATTAAAGAGAAAGTGAAATACTAAAATCATGCAATCAGAAGTAGATAAATTGTCTGGGCAGTGGTGGTGCACACTTTTAAAACCAGGACTTGGGAGGCAGAGGCAGGAGGATTCTGTGAGTTNAATTTAAGGCTGGACATATATATTAGGACAGAATAGATGCTTCTTAAAATTATTTCCAAAGGGGTTTTTCTTAAAAAATTAAAGAGAAAGTGAAATACTAAAATCATGCAATCAGAAGTAGATAAATTGTCTGGGCAGTGGTGGTGCACACTTTTAAAACCAGGACTTGGGAGGCAGAGGCAGGAGGATTCTGTGAGTTCGAGGCCAGCTTTGTCTATAGAGTGAGTTCTGGGATAGCCAGGGCTACACAGAGAAACCCTGTCTTGAGAAACAAATGAACATAAATAAATAAAATAAAATAAAATAAAATAAAATAAAATAAAATAAAATAGATGAACTCACCAGACATGATGTGTATGCCTTTAATCCCAGCACTCAGGAGGCAGAGAGATGGATCTCTATGAGTTCAAGACTAGCCTAGACTACATTGTGAGTTCCAAAATAGCCAGGGCTATATAGGAGAAACAAAAAGAAGAAAGAAAGAAAGAAAGAAAGAAAGAAAGAAAGAAAGAAAGAAAGAAAGAAAGAAAGAGGAAGGAAGGAAGGAAGAAAGGAAGGAAGGAAGAAGAATGGGAGGGAGGGAGGGAGGGAGGAAGAAAGAAAGGAAGGAAGAAAGAAAGAAAGGAAGAGTGGGAGGAAGGGAGGGAGGGAGGAGGAAGGAAGGAAGGAAGGAAGGAAGGAAGGAAGGAAGGAAGGAAGGAAGGAAGGGCGAGCCTCCTTGGGTCTCGGTATGCACAGGAGCCTTGCTTGTCGCACCTTCAGTGTGTTGCACCAATATTCAATTACCTGTGACTTTTACTTACAAAACCACATTTAAGGAATAATTATTTTTCCTGTTCAGCAGAAATTAAAATTCACTGCTCTTGATAGTTGAATTTTATTCGCTATAAATAATTTTCAGGTGTTTCTTTCGGAGTTCTGAATATTTTGGCATATATTTCCCACTTCCTTGCGAGGGAAGTCAAATCTGAATGAATTTCTCTGTAGTCTTATTATAAACATGGCTCAAAGACGCGCCAGGTGGAATTATCCCTGTGACATTTTCTGTGTTAGATGTAATCACTCTCCTGCGAATATGTTGCTATATTTGGAAATTTATTTCCCATCATGCAAATTTCTTTTTTGCATATTCCTGTTAATAGGGTTATCAAAAGATTAAAATATCATTCAAGGTAAAAAAAAATATTCTGTAAGAGAAGCTTTTGTACTTCCTGGATTTAGGGAAATAATGAATCGGGAAGTTCACCAAAATAATTATTTTTCAAATCTCCTTGGCGTGTGTTAGTTCAGAAACTCTCTACTGTGTCTGTCTGCTGTTAGCTGTATTATCTCATGTGTGACAATATTTGCTGCAGTGAATGACACATTGAAGAGTGCAGTGTTTGTCTAGCTGAGTGACTCTTTCAATTCCAGACACTGAAGAATTGGTGCTCACCATGGTCTCTTGTGATCAGTATGAAAGATTCCATTCAAAAAAAAAACTGTGATTGAACCGACATATCAGCCAGGTGATATTTAATAGTTGCACAGGACTATCTTCCTGGGGAAGGCTCAAATGCTCTATAAAGTTAGACGGAATGATAAACAAACCTCTGAGATCTCAGCACTGGCTTTTGAAATGCTGTCTGTCCTGGGGTGAAATGGCTGCTTAACAAGAAATGACACTTCCTGCTGTTTAGAGGAAGCAAGCAAGACAGAAGAGGCCAACCACAGCTCCTGGCAGCCGAGTAAAAAATCCACATATTGCAGCAGAGTTGTCAAAATGCATGGGCTACCTCAGCCTGTGATTCGGGTCTGTGCCTTTATTAGTCAATTAAAATAACACAAGCTTGACATGGCAGAATATCAAATCTACATGAAAGGATTTACATGAAAGCACAGGTGTGCGTTTAGTGTCCACATTTAGATGGACTAAGCAAAGATTAACTTGAAAGCTGATGTGGATATTTTAGAACAAATCTACTAGCTAATTTCTCTCTCTCTCTCTCTCTCTCTCTCTCTCTCTCTCTCTCTCTCTCTAAGAGGAAGCGATCACGCAGTGTAAACTAAAATTCTAGTGTGATACAATTACTGTGAGAGACAAAAATCTAAACACTACCCCCAGTTTTCCTCAGGCACCCAGCGTCCTCAGCTCTGCGAACCTCCTCCTTTTGAGCATAAACAGGTTTTTCATTGGTTTCTCGCCCCTAGATCTTGGCAGGGATAATGGATGACACTCAATGCTATTCTCATTTTGCATTGCCTTTCAGAGTCTATTTGCCTCTTTATAGGTAAAGATTCCCGTGCTCCTCATGAAGTTTGCATCATTTTGGAGATGCTCATGCAGCAAGGAGAGGAAAGCAGAATCCCAGACTATAGACAGCTTCGAGGACTTGACTACAGCGTCACCAACAGTCAGAAAGCACCCCGAGGTTTTCTGTCATCTGGCAATGACAGTGAAGTCAGTCAACAAACCGAGGATCTTAAGAACAGATTCTGGACTAGTCAAGATTGCATGTGTATCTTAGTTAGAGTTATATTTTCATCTACTTCTTCTTTTCAATTTTTATTAGATATTTTCTTTATTTACATTTCATATGTTATCCCCTTTCCTGATTTCCCCTCTGAAAATCTCCTATCCCATCCCCCACCCCCTGCTTCTATGAGGGTGTTCCCCTTACCCACCCACCCACTCCTCTTTCACTGTCTTGACATTCCCCTACACTGGGGCATCAAGTCTTCACAAGACCAAGGGCCTCTCCTCCCATTGATATCCCACAAGGCATCCACATATCGATATCCACAGGCATATGTAGCATCCTCTGCTACATATGCAGCTAGAGCCATGGGTCCCTCTTTGGTTGGTGGTTTAGTCCCTGGGAGTTCTGGGGGTCTGGTTGGTTGATACTGTTGTTCTTCCTATGGGGCTGCAAACCCCTTCAGCTTCTTCAGTACTTTCTCAAACTCTTCCACTGGAGAACCCTATACCCCCATGCCGTGACCCCAATCTCTGACCAGCAGAGAATGGGAATAACGACACACTCATGCCAAGGTAGGTTCTTCATCAACAGATCTCTCGCAGCAATCTCTGCTTCCTTTATTCAGGCAGTAACAGCCTCTCCCTCAGGAATCTCCTGCAGTGAACTCCTTTATCCCCCATCACCCTCAAGGAAGTTCAATATACACCCCGCCCTCTTANAATTTAAGGCTGGACATATATATTAGGACAGAATAGATGCTTCTTAAAATTATTTCCAAAGGGGTTTTTCTTAAAAAATTAAAGAGAAAGTGAAATACTAAAATCATGCAATCAGAAGTAGATAAATTGTCTGGGCAGTGGTGGTGCACACTTTTAAAACCAGGACTTGGGAGGCAGAGGCAGGAGGATTCTGTGAGTTTGAGGCCAGCTTGGTCTATAGAGTGAGTTCTGGGATAGCCAGGGCTACACAGAGAAACCCTGTCTTGAGAAACAAATGAACATAAATAAATAAAATAAAATAAAATAAAATAAAATAAAATAAAATAGATGAACTCACCAGACATGATGTGTATGCCTTTAATCCCAGCACTTAGGAGGCAGAGAGATGGATCTCTATGAGTTCAAGACTAGCCTAGACTACATTGTGAGTTCCAAAATAGCCAGGGCTATATAGGAGAAACAAAAAGAAGAAAGAAAGAAAGAAAGAAAGAAAGAAAGAAAGAAAGAAAGAAAGAAAGAAAGAAAGAGGAAGGAAGGAAAGAAGAAAGGAAGGAAGAAGAATGGGAGGGAGGGAGGGAGGGAGGGAGGAAGGAAGGAAGGAAGAAAGAAAGAAAGAAAGAAAGAAAGAAAGAAAGAAAGAAAGAAAGGAAGAGTGGGAGGAAGGGAGGGAGGGAGGAGGAAGGAAGGAAGGAAGGAAGGAAGGAAGGAAGGAAGGAAGGAAGGAAGGAAGGAAGGGTGAGCCTCCTTGGGTCTCGGTATGCACAGGAGCCTTGCTTGTCGCACCTTCAGTGTGTTGCACCAATATTCAATTACCTGTGACTTTTACTTACAAAACCACATTTAAGGAATAATTATTTTTCCTGTTCAGCAGAAATTAAAATTCACTGCTCTTGATAGTTGAATTTTATTCGCTATAAATAATTTTCAGGTGTTTCTTTCGGAGTTCTGAATATTTTGGCATATATTTCCCACTTCCTTGCGAGGGAAGTCAAATCTGAATGAATTTCTCTGTAGTCTTATTATAAACATGGCTCAAAGACGCGCCAGGTGGAATTATCCCTGTGACATTTTCTGTGTTAGATGTAATCACTCTCCTGCGAATATGTTGCTATATTTGGAAATTTATTTCCCATCATGCAAATTTCTTTTTTGCATATTCCTGTTAATAGGGTTATCAAAAGATTAAAATATCATTCAAGGTAAAAAAAATATTCTGTAAGAGAAGCTTTTGTACTTCCTGGATTTAGGGAAATAATGAATCGGGAAGTTCACCAAAATAATTATTTTTCAAATCTCCTTGGCGTGTGTTAGTTCAGAAACTCTCTACTGTGTCTGTCTGCTGTTAGCTGTATTATCTCATGTGTGACAATATTTGCTGCAGTGAATGACACATTGAAGAGTGCAGTGTTTGTCTAGCTGAGTGACTCTTTCAATTCCAGACACTGAAGAATTGGTGCTCACCATGGTCTCTTGTGATCAGTATGAAAGATTCCATTAAAAAAAAAAAACTGTGATTGAACCGACATATCAGCCAGGTGATATTTAATAGTTGCACAGGACTATCTTCCTGGGGAAGGCTCAAATGCTCTATAAAGTTAGACGGAATGATAAACAAACCTCTGAGATCTCAGCACTGGCTTTTGAAATGCTGTCTGTCCTGGGGTGAAATGGCTGCTTAACAAGAAATGACACTTCCTGCTGTTTAGAGGAAGCAAGCAAGACAGAAGAGGCCAACCACAGCTCCTGGCAGCCGAGTAAAAAATCCACATATTGCAGCAGAGTTGTCAAAATGCATGGGCTACCTCAGCCTGTGATTCGGGTCTGTGCCTTTATTAGTCAATTAAAATAACACAAGCTTGACATGGCAGAATATCAAATCTACATGAAAGGATTTACATGAAAGCACAGGTGTGCGTTTAGTGTCCACATTTAGATGGACTAAGCAAAGATTAACTTGATATTTTAATATCAGCTTTATCATTTAATAATATGTGGATATTTTAGAGCAAATCTACTAGCTAATTTCTCTCTCTCTCTCTCTCTCTCTCTCTCTCTCTCTCTCTCTCTCTCAAAGAGGAAGCGGTCACGCAGTGTAAACTAAAATTCTAGTGTGATACAATTACTGTGAGAGACAAAATCTAAACACTACCCCCAGTTTTCCTCAGGCACCCAGCGTCCTCAGCTCTGCGAACCTCCTCCTTTTGAGCATAAACAGGTTTTTTCATTGGTTTCTCGCCCCTAGATCTTGGCAGGGATAATGGATGACACTCAATGCTATTCTCATTTTGCATTGCCTTTCAGAGTCTATTTGCCTCTTTATAGGTAAAGATTCCCGTGCTCCTCATGAAGTTTGCATCATTTTGGAGATGCTCATGCAGCAAGGAGGGGAAAGCAGAATCCCAGACTATAGACAGCTTCGAGGACTTGACTACAGCGTCATCAACAGTCAGAAAGCACCCCGAGGTTTTCTGTCATCTGGCAATGACAGTGAAGTCAGTCAACAACCCGAGGATCTTAAGAACAGATTCTGGACTAGTCAAGATTGCATGTGTATCTTAGTTAGAGTTATATTTTCATCTACTTCTTCTTTTCAATTTTTATTAGATATTTTCTTTATTTACATTTCATATGTTATCCCCTTTCCTGATTTCCCCTCTGAAAATCTCCTATCCCATCCCCCACCCCCTGCTTCCATGAGGGTGTTCCCCTTACCCACTCCTGTTTCACTGTCTTGACATTCCCCTACACTGGGGCATCAAGTCTTCACAAGACCAAGGGCCTCTCCTCCCATTGATATCCCACAAGGCATCCACATATCAATATCCACAGGCATATGTAGCATCCTCTGCTACATATGCAGCTAGAGCCATGGGTCCCTCTTTGGTTGGTGGTTTAGTCCCTGGGAGTTCTGGGGGTCTGGTTGGTTGATACTGTTGTTCTTCCTATGGGGCTGCGAACCCCTTCAGCTTCTTCAGTACTTTCTCGAACCTTTCCACTGGAGAACCCTATACCCCCATGCCGCGACCCCAATCTCTGACCAGCAGAGAATGGGAATAACGACACACTCATGCCAAGGTAGGTTCTTCATCAACAGATCTCTCGCAGCAATCTCTGCTTCCTTTATTCAGGCAGTAACAGCCTCTCCTTCAGCAATCTCCTGCAGTGAACTCCTTTATCCCCCATCACCCTCAAGGAAGTTCAATATACACCCCGCCCTCTTACATCATCTCACTCCACTCATTGCTCTCCAATCAGCATCATCCCGCCCTTAGCACAAGTTGCACTCGCAGGCAGGACAACAGATCATTGGCTAACACTATGGTAAGGCTATATGACGTTTCAGATCATGCAGTAGGCGCGGATGACTCAGCTTGCAGTTTTCAGGAGCTTTAGAAAACAGGATGGGGTTATGAGGCTTAGCACTAAGCTGGGCGCCATCTTAGCTCAGTGGTTACGCCCACTTCCCACACCCCCTTACTCAGTCCAATGGTTGGCTGCAAGCATCTGCCTCTGTATTTTTCAGGTTCTGCCAGAGCCTCTTAGGACACAGCCACATCAGGATCCTGTTAGCAAGCACTTCCTGGAATCCACAATAGCATCCAGGTTTGGTAACTGTATATGGGATGGATCCCCAGGTGGGGCAGTCTCTGGATGGCCTTTCCTTCAGTCTCTGTTCCATACTTTGTCTCCATATCTCCTTCCATGGGTATTTTGTCCCCCCTTCTAAGAAGGACGAAGTATCCACACTTTGGTCTTCTTTCTTCTTGAGCTTCATGTGGTCTGTGAATTGTATCTTGGATATTCCAAGCATCTGGACTAATATCCACTTATCAGTGAGTGCACACCATGTGTGTTCTTTTGTGATTGGGTTACCTTACTCAGGATGATATTTTCTAGTTCCATCCATTTGCTTAAGAATCTCATGAAGCTATTGCTTTTAATAACTGCGTAGTACTTCATTGTGTAAATGTACCACATTTTCTGTATCCATTCCTGTGTTGAGGGACATCTGGATTCTTTCCAGCTTCTGGCTATTATAAATAAGGCTGCTATGAACATAGTGGACCATGTGCCCTTGTTATATGTTGGAGCATCTTCTGGGTATATGCCCAGGAGTGGTATAGCTGGGTCCTCAGGTAATACTATGTCCAATTTTCTGAGGAACCGCCAGACTGATTTGAACAGGGCAACTTTTTATTTAGGCTGACTTACAGTTTGCAGAGGTTCGGTCCATTATCATCATGGTGGGAAGCATGGAAGCATGCAGTCAGACATGGTGCAGAAGGAGCCTAGAGTTCTACATCTTAATCCAAGGCAGCACAAGACCATGCCCACACTGGGTAGAGCTTGAGCATAGGATATCTCAAAGCCCACCCCCACAGTGATACACTGCCTCCAACAAATCACTCCCAGTGGCCAAGCGTTCAAACACACGAATCTATGGTTTGCCATACCTATTCAAACCACACCACTGTGTGATGGAAACATTGCTGGGATCATCTTTATCATGCCTTCTAAGACTCTGAGAAGAAAATCCAGAGAAGTTTTACTCTAAGACACATCAATTGTAAAATAATTAATGTGCAATGCTTTAATCCTGTAAGCTTTTATTATGTAACTACAGAAAACCAAAACACCTATGCAGAAACAGACAATCCCAAGCATGGGCAAGGATGTGGAGCAACTGTGAGTTCTGTGTACTGCTCAATAGGTTGGAAATTGGTTCAGTTATTTCAGAAAACCATTCGGCAACATCACCAAGATTTGAGTCGGTATCTATCTTCTGTGATTCAAAAAGTTAGTCTGGAAGTTGTGACTGAAGTCAGGGAATGAGTGTTGAAGCGTTTGCTGTCATTGAGAGAACTTGCTTGCTGCTCTTTCAGGAGAACCAACTTCATTTCACAGCACCGACACTGAGACTCATAACCCTCTGGACTTCAGCTTCAGTGAAACCAACACCCTCTGGATGCCACAGTCACCCCCACAGGAATAGCAGACACACAGACACAAACGCATAAACACAAGCAGATACACAGTCACAAATGGATACACTCATATAGATGCACGTGCATACACAGATGGCAGGCATTCACACAGACACACATGCAAATACTCATACAGATACACATACACACACACAAATACAAACCCAGCAGATACTCACACAAACATACACAGACACATAAAACATACAGGGCAGACACATAGATCTACATGCATATACTCATACGCACACACACAAATACAAACCCAGCAGATATTCACACAAACACACACAGACACATTAACACACAGGGCAGACACTCACATATATCCTCATCCATGCACTCATACACACACACACAAATACAAAACCAGCAGGCAGTCACACAAACACACACAGAGACACTTCCATAGACACATGTACACACAGATAGCAGACATTAATACAGACACAACCCAGACATTCATGTATGCATGAATAAAAATGATAGTTTGCAGAGATGGCTTAGCCTCTTGCAGAGAGAGGACTTGGCTTTGATTCCTAGCACCAATGGTTAGATGGTTCACAGCCGCCTGTAACTCCAGTTTCAGGGAATCAGATAGCCCCTTCCAACCTCTGCCGACATCTTTACAGTCTTGTGGGATTACCCATAATTAAAAGTAAAACAAATCTTAAGATAATAGAAATAAAATAAATACAAATAAACAAGATAAATGGGTAAATACGCCAAAAGATATATTCAAGTATGTTGCTAGTCAAACTATTTGAAATGATCCCAAACCTTAAACAAACATTTACTGGTGACTTGACCTTGGACTTTCCAATGTCCAGAAGTATGGGAACTGAATTTCCGTTCTTTATGAGTTGCCATTATATGGAACTATTGTTAAAGCTATGCAAAGAGACTAATAATGAACGTACACATGAACACATAGATGCACGTATGTATGGACACACATATGTGTTAGGCAGGGAGAAAGTGTCATTAAACACCTAGCTTCCAGGCACTTACGTTGTCTCATCGACTCTCTCACGTAGTCCTTAACAGCGCCGCCCCTTGTGCACACAGCCAGGTCAGACTAAGTAAATCTTATAGTCAGTCTACAAGGCACTTTCACAGCCATTATCTCTTCTGATGCTTGGAGCAAGCTTCTGGTTGAGCCAGGGGCTGTCTTTATCCATTTATCGAGGAGGAAACTAAAACTTTGAAGTTAAGTGAGCATTTCATAGTCTCGAAGAACTCCCTAGAATCTCAAAGCTCGGATGATTTTTGGTCTCCTCTTCCTTTTCCGCTCCAGGCACTGGCCTTTGGGCACAGCTGGGCTTGGTTCTAGGGAATGGGTAGGGCATACAAGGTTGTGGGACTATTTAACTCTCAGCGTACCTCCATCCCTACCGGTACATGTAATGTGTGAGACCTGAACCATCACTGAATAACAGAACTTCACAATTGCTGCCCAAAATCATATGGTAAGGAAATGACATTGGAAAATACATCATTGTGAGCACAGCCCAGCCACTCTGCAGCTGAGGGAAATATGGTACAATGTAAAGGCAGGAAGGCTGCACTTTTACAGAATCTCATCAGAAATACTTCATGTTCCGTTGTTTATGAACTTAGAGTACTGAGAAGTGCGCAAACAATGAGATTGTTGCTGTCTTGAGATAGACAGGTGACAATATCACCCCTCGTGTTCTTTCAAAGAGAACACATCTGTCTTACCCACTACCACATCTCTGCATAGGCAAGCCTTATATTCACGTTTAGCTGGAGTTTTATAACCCTGGCCTGTATACAAGAGACAAAATTGTGTACTACAGATGTGAGAAACATGACTTTTCACACAGTGTTTCTTGCTTATAGGAGGAGATCCTCTGTGACTATAGAACTCGCCTTTGATTTACCCAAGTAATGGGGTGTTCGCAGTGCCTCTCAGAGCTTCCAGATGTGTTGTGGAGATCTTTTCCCCTTCCTGGTTACCCTTCCACAACCCTCCATCATATCCCTCTCCTCCCCCTCCCTTTGCCTCTATGAGGGTGCTCCTCCATCCACTCACCCACTCCCACCTCATAGCTCCTAGCATCCCCCTATGCTGGGGCATCAAGCCTCCACAGGACCAAGAGTGTCCCCTTCCATTGATATCAGATAAAGTCATCTTCTGCTATATTTGTATCTGGAGCCATGGGTCCCTCCATGTGTACTCTTTGGTTGGTGGTTTAGTCCCTGAGAGCTCTAGGTGGTCCGGTTAGTTGATATTGTTCTTCCTATGGGGTTTCAGTCCCCTTCAACTCCTTCAGTCCTTCCCCTGGCTCTTCCATTGGGGTCCCCAGTCTCAGTCCTATAGTTAGCTGCATCTGCATCTGTATTGGTCAGGAGTTGTGGGGATCTTGTGCCAGTGCAGAAGGTAACTGCCTTACTTAGGATTTTACTGCTGTGAAGAGACACCATGACCAAGGCAACTCTTATAAGGACAATATTTAATTGAGGCTGGCTTACAGGTTCAGAGGTTCAGTTCATTATCATCAAGGTAGAGGAGCATGGCAGCATCCAGGGAGACGTGGTGCTGGAGGAGCTGAGAGTTCTACATCTTGTTCTGAAGGCATACACAAGATTGTCTCCTCAGCCAGCTTGGAGGAGGCTCTCAAAGCCCATCCCTACAGTGTGACACACCTACTCCAACAAGGCCACACCCACTCCAACAAGCCCACACCCACTCCAACAAGGCCACTCCTCCTAACAGTGCCACTCCCTAGGCCAAGCATATTCAAATCACCACAATAACTAAACAAACAATAAATAAATAATTGTGGGGCTTCGGGTCCTTCACTATACCTGATTCTCATAGGTGCCAAAGTATTCATTAATATGGAGCCCATCTCTTTTTTGGTCTTTTGTTTAAGATACGGGATAGTATAAATATCGGGCCCAACTAAAGCTAAATGTGATCATGTTCACTTAGGAAGGACAGAGTCTGAATGGAAACTTTTCTTTCACAAATTCGTTATTGGGAAAGTTTTTTTTTTTTAACAGAGGTCTTCTGATAAGCCAACCTCTTATAGGATGCTAGATTTCCAGGGCTGAATATGACTGATATTTGCTTTTTCAGAATGCACATAGAGTTAAAAAAATATGAAGAAGTTAGAGAAAAATCCAACTGATGGTGCATCTAAAAAAAATGAAACGAAATAGTAGGATAAAGGGTAATGGGCAAGGATAGTAGGAACAGGAAGTCTCCTGGCGGTATGCTGGTTATACTGGGACGTCTGAACAGATGTGCAAAACCCTGATGGCGGAGCTTCAGCCAAAGGAGCAGTGTATGTGAAGAAAGGATTTCCAAGATATCTCCCTTTGTCCAAGGAAGGCCACGGTGGGTGCCAGGGTCAGCACACAGTGCATGGTACCGCCACCGCCACACAAGAGATCAAGTTGTCAAGCCAGGCTGTGAGGACTGCATTAGGTTGTGAGTTTAGAAACTCATGCCGGGAGGACAGTAATCTTCCTCCATTGAACAGGGCTGGACATGTTACATGAACATGGTCAAGAGATACCAACTGTCAGACTGAAGGGCCCATCGTGATTTGGGTCTCCTCCCCTAGTAATCTCAAATCTGGTTGGAAATCCATGTTTCAATCCAAGACACCCACTTTCTTTGCCCTTTGGAAAAAGCAATTACATCCTGCTGAGGGAACCTCACTTTTCCCGGAAGGATGGAACACCAGACAGAAATCAAGAGCTAGAGAGAAGACACGTCGGCCTGACAGATGATGTAGCGTTAACTCATGCAGCTAACTTGTTGGGAGGCTGGAGAAGGCACTTTACCTTACTCGATCTCTGTTTTGACAACTGTAAAATGAAAGCTCAGACAAGATAATCTCTCCAGTCCCTTGCCTGCTGTAAAGAGAAATTGTTTATTTGTAGCTCTAAAATTGATTTTTAAAATATTTTTCTTGCTATTTTAACCATCTCTGCCACATTTTTTTATAAAGCATACCAGTTGCCGATTAACTCTAACCCTGTACCCTAAGCAGCTCACGTCTTTTCAATGACTCGTTCCCATTTGCACACGTTCCCACTAAACTTTATTATTGATTTGCAGCCCCTCATTTGCACAATGCAAACGGAGGACTGGGCCTCCCAGACCCAACATTTGGGTGACCCATTTTATTAGATGGGAATGCATGTGTGTCTTTTCATCCCTGATATGGCATGACCTACCCAGGTTCCCCACTTCCTTTCTTTTTTAATTTTTTTACAGATTACAATACAATTAGAACATCTCTCCCTCACCTTTCCTCCTTCAAGCTCTTCAATGTGACCTCTCCACTCTCTTACAAATGGATGGCCTCATTTCCATTAACTATATGGCACACACACACACACACACACACACACACACACACATATGAATGTATGTATGCATATACACATATACATATATATTCATGTATTATAAATATATGATATATTTAATAATTATATTAATATATGTTATATATTTATTATATATAAATACACGTATATGAATAATACATTATATACATGTATGTGTATATATAGTCATATATATTCCTAAATATAACCTGTTCCACCTGAATAATGCCACTAGTATGTATGCACCCACGGCCAACTGTTTGGCATTGGACTATCAGGTGTTGTTTTATTCCCTGGGGAAGACCATCCCTCCCACTCCCAGCTCTCCTCTCGGTTTAGTAGTTTTTTGTGTAATACTGAGGCATCCCAGGCGTTCCCCACCCCCTTCAGCATGTGCGTCTGCATCATCCCGGTTCAGCTCACATTTTTGTAGTCATGGCGGTGAAAGTTCGTTGGGACTGGGATCCACAACTCTGCATTCTGATTGGTTGTGGTTTTCTGTAGTGGTCTTCTTATGTTGCAAAAAGAAGTTTCCTCAGAAACCATACCTGATCATGGAAAACTAGCTAACTACTCAGCGCTTGTGAAGTCCTGGCTCTTGGAAGAGAATCTACAACCCGTAATCTACTAAACCAGCACAGCCCATAACAGCAATCCATAAACATTTGTCCTAATACCCATAGAGAAGTGTACGCTTCATCCACCTCCCTTCTTTAAATCTCGGAGCAACGTTTACCAGGCAACTGACAGCCATAGGATTCACAGAATCCACAGGATTCTGTACATATTAGCAGTACTCTGACAGTTTAGTGAGTCCCAGAATGATACATTTACATGAGGGGAAGTTCTCTGTAAGTCTTGATCTATGCTGGACTTGAATTCTTCCTTATTAATGTCTAAACTGCATTTATGTTCTGACCATTAATATCCATCACAAAGAATATGCAGTGAAATCAGTACATGGCAGTCTTTAGTTAGCTCTAATAAGATTCTTTATTCATTTTATAATATCCAATTATTCCTGGCCATTTACCTTTCTAAACACATATTTTGGTCTAAGTAACTATTCAATGAGTCCCACCTTTTATATTTGTTTACTTACATTACTTATTTATTTATTCTTTGACTTAGGAGGGCAGAAGACATTCAAGAGGTAATTTATGAATGAAACAATACAAATTTGTACCAAATATGAGCATATTTGCTTCATTTCAATGGTCATCAAACTATCAGTTCTATTACAGCAATGAAAATTTACTTTTACCTTTAAAGTTGGAGTTCAGTAGCTGCTCTGGGGAAGTGTGAAGACACAAAGGCGGTAGTCCTTGATGTCACGACAGGGAATAAGTTCTTGCCAGAAGGAAATACTTGATCAATACTTTTTCTTTTTTAAGATTTATTTATTTATTATATGTAAGTACACTGTAGCTGTCTTCAGACACTCCAGAAGAGGGCATCAGATTTCGTTTAAGGATGGTTGTGAGCCACCATGTGGTTGCTGGGATTTGAACTCCGGACCTTCGGAAGAGCAGTCGGTGCTCTTAACCACTGAGCCATCTCGCCAGCCCGATCAATACTTTTTCTATGTCTCTAGCCTGTTACACAATTTATCTTAAGAAAATGATCAGTGATATATACAAAGTTCTGTGTAAAGTGTGCCTATTATAGAACTGTTAATAATTAAAATTAGTAAATATATAATATCAAGGATTATATATTATATTAAATACCTAGGGCATGTCTATTTAATAGACTGTTATAAATCTATTAACTTTCAAAAGGTATAGAAATGAGGGAGGAAACAGAACATAATAACACACGTGCTTTTAACCATGTGTTCATACTGTGATATAGTTTTGCAAATATTATATACATATATAATATATTATATAGTTTAATTCCTATCCATGCACGATCTTTGGTCCAGATGCTTGGGTTGTGTATCGGTCATAGCTTTGACAGCAGACAAGGTACTTGCCTGCTTCCCCTCATCTTCCTTTCTGTCCCTCAGTTTGAAGGCAGAATCTCAGTTTAAGTGAGATCCATAGTTTTCCAATGCAATGCTGAAGTCAATCATGACAGTGCTGTGGTGGTCTCTCCCTGCTCCTCCTCCCCTCTCCCTCCCGTTACTCCATTTTCCTGTCTGGCAATTGCTTCTTGCATGCTAGGCAAATCCTACTTTGCTGGAAGCTACATATCCTTATATACCTATAACAATCTTCTGAGTCTCTTTATAGGATGCAGCTAAGATGTTTGGGAAAGCTTTTACCTATTTGGGTCTCTCTCTCTCTCTCTCTCTCTCTCTCAGATGTATTAGGCAGCAGTAGAATTGCAGTTAGTCTAGACTAGCTATTCCTCAGGGAAGCAAGCCCTTCCGAATGCTCTATCCTTGGCTTGGTCAGATGCCACCATCGCAGCTGTGTATACTTCCACCTCCTGACCTCCTGAGTGGTTCTTTCTTCAGCCTCAGACAATGAAAGTGTGCTGGTCTGTTCTCTGTGGGATGTTTAGAGAAGTCACTGTAGACATGGCTAGTTCAGTGTCTGGGCTGATCTCTCCTCTCTGGGACTTGGTTTTAGGAACACTGGATGTCTTGAGTCTCCCAAATCCTTGCCCAGGTTAGCCCATCCTATTATTTGAGATGGTTTCCCTTGAACTGCATTTTGCAAATTCTCTCCAGGGAGTAAGCAGTGGGTCACTGTCACCATAGCAGTCACTGGCTGGCTTTTCATGGGTCACCATCCTCAGCTGACGGCTGTCTAACTTTTAAAAAGTGATTAGTGTGTGTATGTGTGTGTGTGTGTGTGTGTGTGTGTCTTTTGTCCATTTGTTGTATTATTTTTTTTACAGAAAATGATAGTTCGAGGTTTTACACTCTGTCTTTGGAGCTTCATAGTTTAATTTTTTTTTTAAAGATTTATTTTATTTATTATATCTAAGTACACTGTAGCTGTCTTCAGACAGTCCAGAAGAGGGCGCCAGATCTCGTTACGGATGGTTGTGAGCCACCATGTGGATGCTGGGATTTGAACTTATCACCTTCGGAAGAGCAGTCGGGTGCTCTTACCCGCTGAGCCATCTCACCAGCCCCATAGTTTAATTTTTTTAATCTTAAAATTCCAATTAAACAAATAAATTTCTCCATAGTGACATTGATCTTTTTAGAGGACTTTCTTTGCTTTCCTCACTTCTTTGTTTGTTTGTTTGTTTTTAATTATTTAATTATTTATTTATTTTATGTATATGAGCACACTGTAGCTGTACAGATGGTTGTGCGTCATCGGTGGTTGCTGGGAATTGAACTCAGGACCTCTGCTCACTCCTGCCCCACTTGCTTTGGCCCCGCTGACCTCTGCTCACTCCTGCCCCACTTGCTTTGGCCCCGCTAGCTCCGGCCCAAAGGTTTCTTTATTATTATATGTAAGTACACTGTAGCTGTCTTTAGACACACCAGGAGAGGGCGTCTGATCTCATTACGGATGGTTGTGAGCCATCATGTGTTTACTGGGATTTGTACTCAGGAGCCTCGGAAAAGCAGTCAGTGCTCTTAACCGTGCTGAGCCATCTCTCCGGCCCTGCTTACCTCTCTTTTTATAAAACATTTCTAAAATATTCAGGCTGCCATTTAGCATAAGCTCATTATAGTATCAGGGTTATACTCTCAAACTAGTCCTGACCAGGTTTGTTGTATTTTTGCAGATCTCTACTATCCTATGGGTTTCCTTTGCAGGGGCCACATAGCCTTGTGGGTAGGCGTGGCCACGTGACTGTCTCCAGTGACTATGAATGGAAGCAGCCCATTTTACTTTTAGGTCAGAGCTTTCAAAGGAAGTATGAGCTCTCTATTCATTCTCTTGCTTGTTACAGAATACTCCCAATGCAAGCGGAAATAACAGGATCAAGCAAGTGTCAACACTCCATGAAGCCAGCGGTTCTCAACCTTCCTAATGCTATGACTCTTTAATACAGTTCCTCACGTGGTGGCGATCCCTGACCATAAAACCATTCTCATTGTTGATTCATAACTGTAATCTTGACACTGTTACGAATCATAATGTAAATATCTGAGATGCAAGATATCTGATATGCAATTCTTGTGAAAGGATTGCTTGACCCATAGGTTGAGAACCATTGCATTAACCTGAATCCTGGGAAGACTTTCTACCAAACTACATTAAATACTTATTAGTGAGAGCAGGAATGAACATGTGTGGTTATGTAAAATGTAAAATCATTAAGCTCTTGGAGCTAAGTTGCTAATGCAGTTCACCCTGTCCATCAACTAATACCTTCTAAAACAACTACAGCTTTTCTTTCTTTCTTTTTTTTTAAAAATGTATTCTCTTGACACTTAAATTGTAGTAGCAGAATTTAAAGTGGATCTTCACTGCTTGGGAATAACTAATAACTTTAGAACCTCTCCAAAATAATTTTGGGAAAATAAAATAGTGTTATTACAGAAAATAATGAGAACACTTGATGTTAAAATACGTGGGGTGCTGCAAGATCTGTATGCAAAGGGTTATTATCATCTGATTGAATTCAATACTAGAAAATGCATCAAGACCAAATCAAGCTTATTGCAAATGTAATTTAATGTTGAGAAATCGACTAACACAAAATATCCACATTGAAAGGTTACAGAATGAAAATAATCTACACAAATGCTAAAAAGAATTTTGATTTGATTTAAGATAAAAATAACATCTTAGCAAATGTGACCAGGACGTCTCGTGCTTAAAATCACAACGTGAATCAACTACCAATTTCAGTAACTGCTTAACGCAGCTTTCTCCTTTAAAGCAGTGAAAAGACAAAGACATTTGTACTGCTAGCTGGGAGGTCAACCTGACTCTACTACAGTCATTCAGGATTGTACTGGCTAGCTGGGAGGTCAACGTGACGCTAGCTACAGTCATTCAGGATTGCACTGCTAGCTGGGAGGTCAACCTGACTCTAGCTACAGTCATTCAGGAAGAGGGAAACTCAATTGAGAAAATGCTCCCACCAGACTGAGCTGTGGGTAAGACTGTGGGTCACGTGTTATTAATGGTCCTAATTAATGATAAAAACGATGGGCAGAGCTCACAGCTGGGCTAGACGACACCTGGACAGGCAGTCCTGCATTGTATATGAAAGCAGGGTGTGCAAGCCAGTAAGAAGTGTTCTTCATGGCTTCTGCTTCGATTCCTGCCTCCAGGTTCCTGCATTGGGTTCCTGTACTGACTTCCCTCCATGATGGACTATGAGAGGGATGTGTAAGCTGAAGAAAAGCCTTTCCTCCTCATGTTGCTTTTAGTCATGGTGTTTAATTACAGCCAACAGCAATCCTCTTATATACTTTTTCATCCTCCTTGGACTGGCTGCTTTTGTGTCAACTTAACACAAGCTAGAGTCACCAGAGAGGAAGGAGCCTCAGTTGAGGACATGCCTCCACCAGCTGTAAGGCATTTTCTTAATTAGCAATCAAAGGGGGAGGGCCCAGCCCACTGTGTGTAGTACCATCCCCGGGATGGTAGTCCTCTTGTGTTGTATAAGAAAGCAGACTGAACAAGCCATGAGGAACAAGCCAGTAATCAGCACCCCTCCATGGCCTCTGCATCAGCTCTTGCCTCCAGGATCCTGCCCTGTTTGAGTTCCTGTCCTTAATTCCTTTGGTGATAGATTGCTTTTGACAAGTTGGCCATTTTCACTATATGAATCCTACCGATCTATGAGTATAGAAGACCTTTCCATCTTCTGATATCTTCCTCAATTTCTTCGGGGATTTGAAGTTCTTGTCATACAAATCTTTCACTTGCTTGGTTAGAGTTACACCAAGATATTTTATATTATTTGTGGCTAATTTAAAGGGTGTTGTTTCCCTAATTCATTCATTCTTACTTTCTTTTTTTTTTAAATTTTCTTTATTTACATTTCAAATTTTATCCCCTTGCCTCATCCCCACCTCAAAAAAACCCCTATTCCTCCCCACCCCCGCTCACCAACTCACCCACTCCTGCTTCTTGGCCCTGGCATTCCCCTACACTGGGGCATTGAGCCTTCACAGGACCTAGGGTCTCTCCTCCCATTGATCCATCCTCTGCTGCATATGCAGCTGGAGCCATGAGTCCCACCATGTGTACTCTTTGGTTGGTGGTTTAGTCCCTGGGAGCTCTGGGGGTACTGGTTGGTTCATATTGTTCTTCCTATGGGGCTGCAAACCACTTCAGCTCCTTGGGTCCTTTCTCTAGCTCCTTCATTGGGGACCCCATGCTCAGTTCAATGGCTGGCTGTGAGCATCTACCTCTGTGTTTGTCAGGCACTGGTTGTCCCGTTTATCGACTCTATAAAGGAGGGCTACTGACTGTGTGAGGTAGCTTTGTATCTGGCCATAGTGCTAAAGGTGTTTATCAGCTGTAGGAGTTCCCTGGTAGAATTCTTGAGGTCACTTAGGTATAGTTTCATGTCATCTCTGAATACTGATACTCTGACTTCCTCCTTTCCAATTTCTGTCCCTTTGATCTCCTTTGGTTGTCTAATTGCTCTGGCAAGAACTTCGAGTACTATGTTGAATAGATGGGGGAGAGTGGGCAGCCTGGTCTAGTCCCTGATTTTAGTGGGATTGCTTCAAGTTTCTCTCCATTTAGCTTGATGTTGGTGACTGGTTTGCTGCATACTGCTTATTATCATGTTTAGGTATGCACCTTGTATCCATGATCTCTCCTAGACATTTAACATAAAGGGGTGTTTGATTTTGTCAAAGGCTTTTTCACCATCTGATGAGATGATCATGTGGTTCTTTTTTTTTTCTTTCAGTTTGTTTACGCAGTGGATTACATTGATGGATTTTCATATATTGAGCCATTCCTGCACCTCTGGGATGAAGCTTACTTGATCATGGTGGATGATGTTTTTGATGTATTATTGGATTTTGTTTGTGAGTGTTTTATTGAGTATTTTTGCATCAATGTTCGTAAGGGAAATTCGTCTGAAATTCTATTTATTTGTTGAGTCTTTGTGTGGCTTAGGTACCAGGGTGACTGAGGCCTCATAGAACAAGTTTGACAGTGTTCCTTCTATTTCTATTTTGTGGAATAATTTGAGGAGTATTGGTGTTAATTCTTCTTTGAAAGTCTTATAAAATTCTGCACTAAAACCATCTGGCTCTGTGGTTTTTTTGGAAAACATTTAATGACTGCTTCTATATCCTTAGGGGTTATAGGACTGTTTATTTATCTGATCGTGTTTACCTTTGGTTAGTGGTATCTACCTAGAAAATTATCCACTTCGTTAGATTTTCCAATTTTGTGGAGTACAAACTTGTGAAGTAAGAACTAATGATTCTTTGGATTTCCTCAGTATCTCTTGGTATGTCTTTCTTTTCATTTCTGATTGTGTTTATTTGACTACTTTCTCTTTGTCTTTTCGTTAGTTTGGCTGTGAGTTTGTCTATCTTGCTGATTTTCTCAAAGAATCAGCTCTTGGTTTTGTTGATTGTTTGTATTCTTTCTAATTGGTTAATTTCACTCCTGACTTTGATTTTTAAAAAAAATGTTTGTTTGTTTGTTTGTTTATTATATGTAGGTATACTGTAGCTGTCTTCAGGCACCCCAGAAGAGGGAAGCAGATATCATTATGGATGGTTGCGAGCCACCATGTGGTTGCTGGGATTTGAACTCAGGACCTTCAGCAGAGCAGTCAGTGCTCTTAACTGCTGAGCCATCTGTCCAGCCCCTTTGATTATTTTTTGATATCTACTCCTCTTGAGTGTGTTTGCTTATTTTTGTTCTAGAGCTTTCAGGTTGCTGTTAAGTTGTTAGTATGAGATCCTTCCAATTTCTTTAGGACGGCACTTAATACTGTGAACTTTCTCTTCGCACTGCTTTCTTTGTGTCCCATAAGACAGCAAATTTTTGATCCCATATGTTCATCAAGAGCTTTGACACACCCCCAAAACATATAGTCTATTTTCTCCCTTCTTGAAGAAAGGTACACTCTTGAACACTTAAATCACTAAAATACTGAAGAGGTGATTTTATTTGACTTTCAAAGCTACTTATAAATTGAACACAGTTTCATCTGGCTTCTGGGTGGCATAGAATCTCATTAGAAAACCAGCAACCCTTGAGGAAACTTCAACCAAGAGACTAGCTGTAGAAGAAGATACAGGCAAAAAGAGAGATGGCAAGCTAGAGCCCATTCACACTTCTGAACATGAGTTATGGGATTTTTTGAATGACCCCAGGCTGTAAACTTTGAGTCTCTCAGCTGAAACCCAACTCCAGGGAGCGGAGCAATGCTGTGTCTTTCCCAACGTTCAGACCCATAAATGTGATGAGTTATGACCCTCGATGTTGGTGCAAGTTGCTATGCAGTCATAGTCACTAGAACAAAGACAAGAACTTATGTCTGGCACTCATAGCTTATATAGACTCAGTGCCTGGATCCTGCATCTCAATATTGGGCCAGAAATGGTTTCTTTAACATTTGGATCTATCCAGGTTCTGTAAAGTTCATAAAAAGGCCAGTGCTCTGTACATAAATGGATATATCACCCTTTATTTTTGAATCAGAAAGTGCTATGAAAAGTAGTATCATTCATAACTGTGGTCAGCAAACTGGCTAAGCAGTAACAAGAAATTGGTGGTGCCTATATAAAGAAAAAATGAACACTTCACTTTTTTTCTCCTAAAGAACACAAAGCTTCTAATGGAATTACAAAGGTTGTAATGAAATGTGAGGGATTAGTGTGATTCTAAGAAATAAAACTAAACAAATGTTTTCTCTTGGCATTCACAAATTCTAAAATTTATTTGGAAGGTAAATAGAAGATTTTATGAAACTTTTGCAAACATTGTGTCATTCAGGGTTCAATCAGAACACAGAGACCAAATAATAACTTCAACAAGAATATTTTAATGTTAAGACTTATTAATCGTAAACACATATTAGAAAAGAAAGCAAGGGGTTACCAGGTAAGAAGTAGCAAGAAAGAGAAGATAAAAAAAATCACAGGCAATAATCCACAGATAAAGTCTCCTAGCAGAAAGAACTCACTCTCACCTTTTCCAAGGCTAGATCACAGACATGATTGAAACGTAATTATGGTCCACTTTGGAGCAATCACTGTGGTGGGGCACCAGTAGAAAGTACTTGAGATCAGAATTTTAGGCTGCTAGGTAAAACCCAGTGCCCTTGAGAGCTGCTGACTATCATGTGTAGCACAAACAAGAAGCTGGAAAACCCTTACAATGTCTGTAGCATTCTCAACCCATAAAATGGTAAGAAGTTGGGTGGTGGTGGCTCGTGCCTTTACCCCAGCACTCAGGAGGCAGAAACAGGTACATCTCTGAGTTCAAGGCCAGTCTAGTCTACAGAGCAAATTCCAGGAGAATCAGAGAGCTAGACAGAGAAACCCTGCCTCAAAAGAAGCAAAAAACAAACACTTGCCAAAACAAACAGCAACAATCAAACAACACACAAAAATGGTAAAGGAAAATATTCAAAAGACCCAAGTTTTCCCCAAGCACTCAATAAAGAGTGAACTTGAAGATGAGAGGTAATAAATTCCTTTCACCTGTGTGGTTTGAAACACTATGACCTGATATTAAAATGTATTTCAAAACTCTAATATTGAAAACAGCCAGAGAGCAAGTGGCAGAAGACTGACCAGTGGAGAGGACTGATCATAGAATGTTCAGAAATAGATTCTATGTGTATGTACATGTGTCTGTTTGTGTGCATATGTGCATGCATGTGTGTATACATGTATGTGTGCATGTGTGTGTGCATGTATATATAATGTGCATGTGTAAATGTATGTTTATGTGTTCATGGATGCATGTGTGTATGCATGTGTGCACATGTGTACATGCATATGTGCATGCACATGTGTGTGCATGTGTGTTCACATGTGTATGTATTTGCATGTGTGTGCATGTGTGTATACATGCATATGTGTGCATGTATATGTGTGTGCTTGTGTGTACATGTGTGTATATATGTGCATGCATGTGTGCATACATGTGTGTGCTTGTGTGTGCATGTTGTGTACGTGCAGTGTACATGTGTATGACATATTCAAACATGGATGCACGTAAGCACAAAATTTAGCTTGAAAAGATGAAAAGATAACATCTAAAATAATTAGATAAATAACCAATTACTTATACAGGACATTAACACCAAGTCAGATTCTCACTTCAGACTGTATATTAAAGTAAAGCTCAGATAGATTTTAAACTGGAAATTCCTAAAAGCTCAAACTTCTAGTTAGTATTCCAGTCCCCAAGTCCCTCGCAGCTACCAGGCCCAGATCACTTGTCAGCATCCATGACAACAAGCAGGGTTCTGATGAGAAGGCTCCTCTCCTGATGGCCTGGAAAAAGCTGAATCTGGAAACCAAGGCCTCTACCATCTTTCCAGCAATAACGATGGACAGGGGCTGACGCAGGGTAACGGCAATGCCGCCTACAGCAGCCGCAAAGCACTGTAAAGGGGCAGGTGACAGGGGTTTGCCATAATGCTAAGTACACTGGTTATAACAATGCATACTGGGAACTCCAAGAAAACCCCTCAATGCTGCAAACACTAGGAACCACTGTGTCCTCTGCGAACAATCCTGGCCGACAAAGCCAGCTGGAAATAACAAGAGGAGAGCAATAGAATGCATTTTGATAAACGCCTGCAATAAGAAAAATTCTACGGCATTGTAGTTAAGACTGCAGACTCCAGTTACACATTCCAATCTGAGTTTTCCATTTCTTACCTTTCCAGGCTTGAGTGATTCCTAAGAGAACATCACGCGGAGCTTGTTCTAAGCTTTAACCATGATACTACAATAATGCACTGAGCCTGTAGCGTCTGGCACAGAGTGCTGATGAAAATTAACTGTTAGTATTTTCATTTAATAGAGTGTCATGTAAACATTAAATTATGTCTTGACAGGTTCATCTGGTAAAACAAGAACATGCTTACAATATGTCATCCATGGAGGAGGAAAGGATATCAAATTTTATGTAAATTTTATGAGACAAATTAAGAAGAGAATCGTAATATACACATAAAAACCAGAATGTTGTACACCAACGTGTTAGTAGTGTTATCTCTAGATTATTTCCTGTACTCCCGTACAGGGAATGCCTATTTTGAAGGTTTTTTAAATATCATATATTAAAATGTAATCATGGTTGAAAATGTGTTTGACTTTCTCCTCCTTGAGCACCTCCTATGCTCACTCTTGTCATCAAGAAAACATTAGACATCATTTTCTTCTGCTAAAGTTGTAGCTTATCTTACATTTCCAACACATTCTTGCCCGTAGCTTCTCGAGGGATCATTTCTCCTTCACCTGCTTCCTTGCCTCTTGGCAGACAGAATTATCAGGGGGGACTGGGAAGAATGTACTTTTGGGGTGCACTTGATTCAATGCTAGTCTCATGTGGTGTTTGATTAGTTTCGCAAACCTGATAGGACTAAAGGTTAAAGTTAAATTTCAATGGATTTATTAATAGTCAGAAGACATTTTTCTTCTTTAGAAATTATAATTTGACATCCATTATGTGTCTAAGTATTCACCACTCTCATCACCTAAAGGAAAAATAACCAATGGTAATGATGGTCAGATGGTGGAATCTAATGCCAAGAGCAGAGATGATGATCAACAAATACCCAATAGAATAGAATTGAGGGAGATGCAAAATGAGCACACTGAATTTAAGTTGTTCTTTACTGTTAAAATACCAGCATTTCACCGTATGCAAAGGAAGGACTCCCATAAACATCTGCCTAGGGAACTGGGGTGGAGGTATCTTTAATGTTCCTAAGTTAGTTTTTTACAGAGTACCTTTGACAATAGTTGGAGACTCTGCTTTATAATGGAGACACTTTATCATGGAGACTCCCCTCTTTATCATGAGTGTATATACTGCTCATCCTCTGAGAGTCCCACTCTCAATGATCCACTCCCTTGACAACTGACTCATACTCATCACTATCTGAGTCTCTGGTCCTTCACCATCTACCTGTACCAGTTTGGTTTAATATACTACAATATAGAACATAAGTTGGAATAATTTTATCAGGAAAGTTGAAGTTAGGTACTGAGAGTCAATAAGCCATATCCATGAAAAGACAGGTCCTCAGGAGCCCAAGATTCTCCCACTCACAGTGACAGGCATCCTTAACCTCATGATCCAAGCTGTCTGGTGAATATCGACCCAGCATAGCTATGCTCTAGGTAGTATGGGGGCATGTCTATGTTGCCTACCTTTAGTAAACAGCAGACCTTCTAGAGCTGCCTTGTGGAAATTCTTTTGTATCCGTGTTAGTCGCCTTTTTAATATCACGGATTATACCAAAACATAGTAGATTAACAAACATTTATCATCCCACCATTTCTTGTCAGTCAGCAAACCACATAAAATTTGGCTGGATACTCACAGTTCAAGGTTTCTCTCACTACTGCAATTAGAGCTCACATGGTCTCTAGTCATTCAAAGGCTCACCTTCCCAGGCTCTGAACTCATTTACAGAGTCGTTGGCAAGCTTCTNACCCCACCCCACCCCATCCCATCCCATCCCATCCCATCCCATCCTACCACATCATGGCTTCTCTCTAAGCATCAAAGTGAAAGATAGAAGACCAAGACAAAAGCCACCATCTCTTCACGACCCATCATTGGGAGGCTCCAGGGAGGCCTCTCAAGCTCATGGGGTAAACAACACAAAAGCTCCGTAAAGATTCTCTGCCCACACTCTGCGGGTGTGTATAAGCACTAAGGACTGTTGAGAGACTCTCTCCAACAAGCTGGGCTGCCTGGAGAAGGATCAGACCAGCAAGCCAAACTGCATGGAAGAGGCTCAGATTATCTGGAAGAGGCCAAGCCTTCAAACTGCGCAGTGTGCCTAGAATCCATGATTTGTTGTCGGGGTGGGCTTTGGTGATACTGCTGTGTTGGAGTTTTTTCCCCACCAACTTGTGCTTTCTTGGTAAACTTATGGTGGTCTCTCATTGGTTCCCTGTCTAGGGTGAGCACACAGTTGTTCATGTCTCCCAAGGAATAGCATCTCACAACACTGGGGACTGTAGTTATTAGATACATAAGAATGTGCCTGGCTGAAACTCAGAGTTCTACGACCAAGCGAGAACAGAGACATACCTGTCTGGACGCGGCAGCTAACAACCCCCCTATGTCTGTCTCTCTTGCTGGCACTTCAGCACACTCTGCAACCTCCTATTCTACCTCCCACTCTTCTTTCTCTTCAAGTAGAGTCTTCATTTTATAGTCCTGTTTGAATAGAAAGCAATGCAAATCTCCGTAGCTGTCATTGCTGGGTAAGAGTACTGGGCTAAGCAGTACTCATCTTGACTCAGACTTATAAGGACGTGCAAAAGTGGGAAGCTTCTCTTAGTCTCTGGAGCCTGTCTTCTGCATGTAAAGCAGTGTCAGAGCAACTGTTCCTTATGAAATCTCTCAAAACCATCATCTCTTTCTTTTTGTTTATGTGGTAACTGCCTTTGCAGGGACCCTCAACAAACCACTCCTGGAGAAAATACAGTCCAGGCTCAGCAGATCTCCTTCCCGCATACAACCTTAATAAAAATCATCCCGAGAAAAGAATCTTCCTAAAGAGTCACACAAAGACACGCCAAGCACAGCCCTCGGACAGACATGTGGGGATTTGGGATGTATTAGCTGTTTGCTTTACACAGACTCATGAAGACCCAATGCTCCTCTGATAGTCGGTATCCTGAATGGTGGTTTTAAGATAATGAACTTCCTCATGCAGGAGGGGATTGGAGGAGTGTAGCTGGTGGCTTTAAATTTCACAGTCACTTAAAAGCACAAATACAAGAGGCTTGGGTCCAGGCGAGGCATTGTCCTGCCCAGCACCTGTTAACGTTACAGGAAGAGGGGTTTAGATCCTAATGCTAGGGTGTTTTCAACTTCCTGACACGTGATGTTTCTGAGTCAGATGTCTTCTCAAATCAGAGACCAGCAGTGTCCCCCCAATCGCCATTGATTCGACTCACTTATTTACGAAATCTATTGAATGCTCACAGTAGCCAGAGCCTTTAAGATGAATCGTTTTTATTAAAGATTTAGTTGTGTGTGTGTTTGTGTGTATGTGTGTGTGTGTGTGTGTGTGTGTGTGTGTGTGTGTGGGACGTGTGAGCTGGTGCCTAAGGAGGTGAGAAGAGAGTGTTGGAGCCCCTGAAGTTGCAGGCAATTGTGACAACTCATGTCCTTTACAAGAGCAGCATATGCTCTTAACTGCTGAGCCATCTCTCCAGCTCCAATGCCAGAGCCTTTGCCGGTTAGTTAGTGAGGAGGGTTAACATGACTGACCAGGCTCCTGCTCTCAGAAAATTTTAAAGTAATGGGAAGTGATTCAGACTATATGTGCCGAGTAAGGGCTAGGGAACAGTTGACACAGTCTTAAAAGATCAGGAAAAACAAACAAAAACACCCAATAAAAACCCACATAAAACAAACCAAAACAAACAAAGTAACCCATAGAACGAACGAAGAGCAAGGCTTTCCTGTTCTTTGAAATCTTCTAAATTCTTTTTGTTGTTGTTGTTGTTGTTTAGATTTATTTGTTTATTTCACGTGCATGAGTACACTGTAGCTATCTTCAGACACACCAGAAGAGGGCATCAGATCCCATTCCAGATGGTTTGTGAGCCACCATATGTTTGCTGGGAATTGAACTCAGAACTGGAAGAACAGCCAGTGGCTCTTAACTGCTGAGCCATCTCTCCAGCCCCCTCTTCCACACTCTTATCCTACCTATGACATTTTGTTTGTTTGGTGTGTGTGTGTGTGTGTGTGTGTGTGTGTGTGTGTGTGTGTGTGTGTGTTTTACTCTGTGCTTTCTAGTCCTCCCAGTTCAAATTACTCTTCAACCAACATGCACTCACTGTGTTGAATATACTCTGTTGCTACAAAATACCTATCATCTTCAAATAAAAGAGATATCTAGAACCCCCTCTCTCCTTTCTGTGGCTGTGTCATATATACATTAACGAACTTCAGACACTTGGAAGCTCTGTCTTCTGGCCTATCCATGGAGATTGGGGGCCATCTTTTCCCTGGGCCATGTTCTCTGTGGCTTGTTTCCTCAAAACTCTTGGCCTCTGTTGTTCCCTGGCAGTTGCGTGGCACTTGTCTTATTTTCTTTTTTATATTGCTGTGGTAAAACACCATGACTAATGGTGGCTTTTAAAGGAAAGCATTTAATCTGGCTCGTGGTTTCAGAGGGCTGGAGACTACGATGGTGGAAGCAAAGGAACAGCTAAGAGTTCACACCTTGATCCACAACCACAAAGCAGAGAGACAGTAGAGGTGATGTAAGTCCTTTTGAAACCTCAAAGCCTACTCCCAGTGGAACATCTCCTCCAATAAGCCACACCTTCTAATCCTTCCCAACCATTTCTACCAATTGGGGGCCAAGTATTCAAACAGATGAGCCAATGGGGGCCATTCCCATCCAAACCACAGCATTATTCAAAGTGACTCATCCACTTGCTCTAGAGTCCAACCATTTGTTCCATGGAAACGGATCAGTGGTCCCTTCAAGGATTCTAGTGATGCAGGATTTGACACATATCCCAGTAATACCATGTGGGTCCTTTGCTGTCATGTTAAACATGGATGTAGGACATCTATGTCCAGTTATTGGTTATTAACTAACCAAAAAGGCTTAATTAAATTATATTTTTTATCATTCTTAGTAAACATTATTCTCACACACACACTTGTGCTTCACACCACTTGTGATGAGTGAGAAATTGAGCCAAGGGTTTTCAGCCTGACCTCAATGGGCCTTTCCACTAGGAACTGTCTCTGTCATTCATTTATTCATTCATTCATTCAGTCAGTCACTGTGAAGTCGTTTCTGTATTTGCATCACTCCTGTTTTAGTTATTGCTTGACATTCTTCCAATGGCATAATACAATCCTTTGTGAAAATAGCTTGAGATATAAATTGACACTTGAAGGATTATGCAGGACAGTAGTTCAACTTTTTTTTTGAGCTCAGATCCCACCAGCCATTTGGTGCGTGACCTGTCACAAGTTACCTGTCCACCCACACTTGCTTTCCCATTATGGACTGGAAATTGATAGCTCCAGAGAAGTCTGTGGCTGAAGGGGTGCCTGTGAAATCTGACTTGTGTCTTGAAAAGCTTGTTATGTGATTTAAATTCATTACTGCTGATATCAATCAGCCTCCTTTCCTGATACATTATTCATTTCAGTTAATTAATATAATTAGCAGACCTCAACACTTTTGTCTTTCACAATGAGCGGAGCACCTCTTTTGTCTGTGTTCCTCTTTTTTCCCTCGTTGGCATTTAGCCAGTTATTTACAACAATCAACATGCATACTTCACTCATGGGAGAAAAGGTGGTACATAAATTATTATCAGTCACCAAACAGATTACTCTTAAGAAAAATACCCCCACTAATGATTTATACTCTCTGCCACACTTGAGTACAATGGTTGTTGAGAATTGTTCTTACCAGTTTCAGCTGATAGAAAGCCAAAAGTCTGAGTTTTCATGCTTCATGTAATAATTTAGTCACATGGGATTGGTCACCAAAATAGACTGAAAATTCTATTCTGTATAAGGCTTCCATACAAACGTGGGCTAAGGTGGTTTCAAAGTGTGACTTGGCATGTAAAGGAAACAACAATTTTGATTGTTAATATTGCCACTTTCTTTGAATACTCTTGCTTTCTCTTTCTATATTACTCCAGGAGTCTCATGTGGTGGTAGGATCCCATTTCTTCTCAGCTCTGTCTCCTGCTTGTTCTTTTCGGTTTCCTATGAAGGTTCATCTATCTGTACACTAATCCTCAGCACCTTTGAAGGGTAGCGTAGTGAGCTCTCTTGCTTGGATCCAGTGCTTTGGTTCTGACTGCAACATTTGTCAGGGCTGTTTGCCCATCTCTGCTTGAAACCTTCAGAAATCAAAAGTTCATAACGCTAGGAAATAACCAATTTCCTTAATCTTTTGATCACGCTGATTCAAGTTGTTTAATAAAAACCTGCTGACTGTTCGTTTCCTTCTCTGTTTGCTTGTTTATTGAGGATGAGAAAATTAGAAAGACTATTTAGGGATCATGCTAAGGGTTCACAAAGAAAGGAGAAAAAAACTATGTAGAGAGAAGCACAAAAACCAAGCAGAGGTTATCAGGGGCAGATAACTCCCTCTGCTGTGGTCTGAATGCTCATCTGTTACAAATCTCAGTGAGTGGAGTGATGGTCGTGGGGGGATGGACCATTGAGGAAAGTGGGTAGGCCTTGAGACCTTGACCTCAGAGTTTGGATTAATGAACTCATAAAATGGGTCCTGAGGAGTCTTTCTAAATACTTTCCACCATGTGAAGACTCAAAGGGAACCATCTATGAATCAGAAAATTTGCCTTCAATAGACACCGCATCAGCTGGCATCTTGATTATGTGCCAGCCTGAGAAACCTAAAATCAAGCTACTGTTGTTTCTAATCTATGTAGACTATGCTGCTTTCTTACAGCTACTGAAATGAACTAAGATAACTTTATCGTCTGTCTTTTTCCTATCTTGGAGTATTCTTCTACTTTTGCTACCCATGCCCTTCTTCAAGCCCTGTAGTATAGACATTACAATATATTATCTTCAGTTGCTTGTGTTTTTTATATCCTTTAAAGCATGCTAAGTCATCCCCACCACAATGCTGTTCTTCAGCTCTGCCTGCTTTCCTTCCAGAAATCATGGGAAGGAGTTCTCATCCCTTCATGTGGAACACACAGTGCGCCCCAGTCACCCACATCTGTGTTTAGAATAGAGAGCCCTGGAGCACTGTCAATGTGGCTTATCTTCCCTTTTTCCAGAAATTGTATATATTCTTATCTTATGTGTATGGATATTTTGTCTGTACACATGTGCACACCACCTGCGAAGGCCAGACAAGGGCATCAAATCTGTCATCTGGGACTGAAGTTACAGATGATTTCGAGCTGCCATGTGGGTGCTGGGAACTGAACCTGGGTCCTCTAGAAGAGCAGCCAGTGCTCTTAACCACGTAGTCACCTCCCTAGTCCCTTGTTTTTCTTTTTAAACCAAAGCCTGTTGCTTTAATGATTGGGAACCAAAATGCTAGCTAAAGCTTCCTCTCTCCCCAGTTTCCTGTGAGGAAGTTTCCACTCTTACTCTTCACTAACTCTCCAGCATGGAAGAGCATGAACAAAGTCCCCACACACAGATGCACAGCCTCTCCTTGGTGATAATTTCTTTTTTTTCCGTGGGTGATTTCCCTCCAGTCTCCTTACTTTTGCCTGGCCATGGACTCAAAATAATAAGTGAAAGTAGAAAGAAGCAGAAATCCTGCTCCATACCTTTTGTAATCTGAGCTAACTCATCAAGGGCTGGACTGTTTACTGAATGGTCGTTCTGTAAAATAACCCATTGTGCTTACTGTTCAAACCAATGGAGTTTTATTTGATCACCAAACCAATGGAGTTTGATGGTAGAGCTGAAAACATCTCAATGGTATTTTGTCCACCCCACCCCTGCAATGGAGAACATGGATGATATTAGGACACTTGGAATAGGGATGAAGGAGAAGAGAGTAGCTGAGATATGGCTGGACTATGCTTTAGAAGAACAGGTGGGGAGCATCATATAGACTTTGACAAAAAGAGGCAAAGAGATGCCTGAACAACTGTTTTATACAATTCACGAGCACATGAAAACAGCAGAGAGAGGGAGAGCAAGGGAGCAGGCAACAATCAACAGTCATGTGGAAGCATAAGCGAAAGAAGCCCTTTGCTCCTCAACTTGGTTTTGGTCATGGTGTTTCATCATGGCAACAGTAACCAAGACATTCTATGAGAAGTCTTCACACCAATTTTCACAATGGCCACACCAGCTCATATCCCAGCAGCAGTGAGTAGGAATTCCTTCCCAGGCTGGAGAGATGGCTTGGTGCTTAAGAGCACTGACTGCTTTTCTAGAAGTCCTGAGTTCAATTCCCAGAAACCACACAGTGGCTCAAAATCATCTATAATGGGATCTGATGCTCAATTCTGGAGTCTGAAGATGGCTACAGTGTACTCATATACTATATATACTATAGTATATATAATATATATAATATAATATATATATATGTATATATATGTATATGTATGTATATATATCTTGCCCTTATATCCTTACCAGCCTCTGTTCTAATGAGACATTCTTAATTGTCTGAGGCAAGATTTCTGCTAGTGTTGCAAAATAGGTTGGTCAGTGTCACTGTCATTTCTGGCTTGTTGGTGGCTTTGTTACCTGTAAGAAGACCTACTAGGAGGCAACCAGCAAACGCACTATGTGGAATATGTTGGTAGCTGTGAAGTCAGCCAATAGGGTCTCACGATCGATATCGTCTTTCCAAACTTTAACCTAGACACTAGTGGTCTAAAGTTGTTTCCTCATATCAATTGGCATATTCAATAGGACAGGGAGCCTGATTAATTAGTCTGGAAAACCCTTGGCAAACATACCGGCGGCTTCTGACTTATCCAGACCTAATGCTGCCCGGATGCTGAATAGCTTTCCTTCAGTTCCCTTTATCTCCAGTCATGTCACACTTCAGTGGCTTCATATGACCTTGAGGCTCCTTGTAAACATGACTTCAGTCTAAAGAGACAACAACAGCAGTAGAAAAAAAATGAACCTGCCGGGTATGCCAATCAGAATGCTTGATATGCTGCCCTCGGCTAACCTCCGGGTACTCTGTACATATTAGCCACTCAGAACAGATCCTTTCAGAGTCACTCACACAACTCTGAATGGAGTGATTTCTGTTTTGATAATATATTGTCATACCTTGTTATGTGAACATCATTTCTCCTTGTTCCAAAGACTGCCCAGTGTCTTCAGCCGATGATATTTCATTGTACTCTCCTAAAAAATCGTCTATCCTGAGATTATGTGGCTTATTCCACTATGATTTTTTTCTATCTGTATGGTCTAGCAAACAGTCTGAACTTGTGGTCACTAACTGAAGACAGGTGGGGTTATATTACCAGTCGGATCGTAAGGAGGGAGAAATAACTCCTGGGCTTAAAAACGCAGGTAATAAGGAAACTCTTAAGAAGTAAGATATCTTCAAGGTGATTGTGGAAATACCAAACAGTAGAAACCATTTGCAGACTAGGGAATGGCAGAAGTCTCTTGGTACCCAAGACACACAGTAAATATTACTGCTGAGCAGCCGCCATCATCAGAACTGGAAGCTGTGTGAGCTTAGCCCACAGCATGGCTCCTGGAATGGGAAGAAACATCACTAGAGCATGTTGCTGTAAATGTATTTCCCCAGTGTATGCAGCAAAAACATACGGGTGTAATTGGTATCTCTTCTCCCAGGAGTGTATGCTATGTAGGTGGACCTTAGGCAGAAACAGGTTCATTGATTCACTTATTTACTTGTTTTGTATTGAGTCAGAGTCAAATTTATGAAAGTAAGTTGATTGTGACTGTGACGTCACCTAGAGACACGACTCTTCACTGAAGCATCCTTTCTGCCACCGGCCATCTTTTGCTGATTGGCAATGCCATCGGTGGCCATGATCGGTTCAGGGAGCTAGCTAAAAAGTTGAGTTGGCGTTGTATTTGGTTTTGATAGATGGAGACATGTATTATATAAGATACCTTGCTTTATCTTGCAAAAGGGCAAGTATTCGAGGGACTGTCCTTGCCCATGTGAGACAAATCTGTTTTGTTACAGCCTGTCACTAAACTAAACATTTGTTGTCAGAGGTCGTGACAACCAACTGTTTAAAACAGTGAAGGCAAAGATCTGAAGCCCACCAATTAGCTTACGGAATATGCTATGTGCAGTTTACTCTGTGGTGCTGCCGGAGGGGAGGTTAGACCCACCCTTCTCAAGGATGCTGGTTGCATTGATATTTTGTAAAAGCTGTGTTTCTCTCTCCCTTGTAGAATATTTCTAAGATATATGTATATAAGTGTGCATGTATAAATATCTCAACTTGGATTTTGTATTGCCTTGATGTTGCAGTCTGACCCACCTACTTAACACAGCCATGGAAGCTGTGTGACAGAGAGGATGCAAGACAGACCCAGAGTCTCCTCACACTTCACTTCAAAGATTGCGCCAAAGTGTGATCTCCCCATCGCTTGTGACCATTTCAATAGAACAAGAGGGAAATACAGATTTCTGATTTGAACACCTAAAAAAGATATCTCCTTTTATTACATTTAAGTCTGCTTATTAAAGAACCATAAGGTACTCACATGTAAAATGAGACACCTCAGTGACATGGCTAAGTCGGTAAACATGCTTACCGCCAATCATGACGACACAGGGCTGCTCCCCAGAACCTGCATGGTGGAAGGATAGATCCAACCTCCAGTGTCCTCTGACCTCTATTCAAACACATGGCGTACACATACCCATACACACAAAGCACACATGGGCACACACATACACACATGGACACAGACACGAAATTTTAACATGAGACAAAGGTGGGTGATAAAATATGTCATAGTTATCCTGGCAATAAAATGTCAAAAATAGGGCTGGAGAGATGGCTCAGTGGGTAAGAGCACTGACTGCTCTTCTGAAGATCCTGAGTTCCAATCCCAGCAACCACATGGTGGCTTACAACCATCTGTAATAAGATTTGATGCCTTCTTCTGGGGTGTCTGAAAAAACAGCTAGGGTGTACTTACAAGTAATAAATACATAAATCTTTTTTAAAATCTCAAAAATAAATTCAGTCATATGATACAGTTAGTAGAGAAGAGTGAAGCATGTGAGTTTAGTGGTGGGCGGGGGGGGGGAGAAAATTTCTTGCTGATTTGACAAAATAACTGCCATTAAGGAAGAAAAAAATCAGATCTATGATATGCCACCGTGATGAAAACACAATGACAGCAGGCTGATGATATAATTACTTCAGAGGGAACTGAAGGTTGCCTTCTGCTTTTAAAACATACTTAAACTCCAATAAAATCTTACTGCTCATGTGCAAAAGGTGACTGGTGGCTGTTTCCCAGATTGCTTGCATAGTCCTAAAATTTTGCGCGGCACTGCTAACAAAGAGATGTGACATTAGAATATATTTTTATAAATTGATAGTAAGAAAAGTTTTAACCAACCTAGCTGCTACTACATGAAGATGCTATGAATGCATTTGTCCCTCAAAAATATTTAGGGGATAAGACTATTCAGTTCTGTTGGGAAGCTAAGTAGTGCAGAGCCTAGTTTCATGCGAGTTTATAATTAGTTATGCTAGTTAAGGTATCATTTTATTTTCCCGGAAGCGTGCATGTGCCTTATTTGTAATAAAGGACAGAGATAGTCACATTCCACTTTGTCTCCCGTCGGACACAGGTCTGTGGAGTCAGGACCACTGTCTTGTGGGTGAGATTTGGTAAACCCGTGTGACCGGATGGATGTAGGAAGGAGTTGTACTGTTACACAATGGCCTGAAGCTGCAGGATCCACAGCTGTCAGTAACCAGAGATGGTCTGATGCTTTCTTTGTTCCCTGCTTTCTTAGGTTTCTAGACCTTTTCTGAACCCCTGTGCCGGTAATTCAACACTCAACAGCAGATGCTTGTTGCTGGAGAAACACTGTCTAAAGTGGTTACTTTTTTCTAAACATGGTTTTCCAAAGCCATGGCTAAGGTGTTGAGCAGAGAAAGGAGGATCCACCATGATCCGGGGGCAGGGAGGGGAGTCTAACTTGTCTTTGTGTAGCACACGAAGGAATGGAATCCGTTGGTATGCATTTTCTTTCATTTCCCGATCTTGCAATCACCTATTAAATCCCTTTCCTTCATATACACAATCAGCTTATGGTCTTCTTGCTTTTCCTCTCTACATGGTGTGGTCCACTTCCTCTCTAATGTTTAGTACCTTTGCCCTCTTTTTGTTTGAACTTGCACTGCTTACCCACAATGCACAGCTTACCCACAATGCACTGCTTACCCACACTGCACTGCTCACCCACAATGCACTACTTACCCACAATGCACATGCAACTGCAAAGCACTGCTGCAGGAAGGACTCCTCCTGCTTTTCAACATTGGTTCATGGCCAGGGTTACAGGTACAAATCCTGTCCTGACTCAGGCCTTTGATTCTTACTGTCTCCTAAGATGGGATTGTAATCATGCTCAGGACTCATCTGCCCAACTCCTGCAAAATTAGCTGGGGCCTCCCTCACGCCTAAGCAAAGATTTGTGACATTATGGATGCGGCCTGTGCTTTTCAAAATGGAGGTAGCCACTACACATTGAGTAAATTCATTATTGCCTGCTGCTAACAGTAAGTATCCACTCATATGCTGACATGCTCAGTAAGCCATAGCCAAGTACTTAGTACATATTAACCACTATGCAGACATTGGGAAGCCAATAAATAAATAAATAAATAAATAAATAAATAAATAAATAAATAAATATGTTCTAATAGATTTGTCTATCAAGAGCTCTTTTTATCATTTTAGAGTCATGAGAGAGAGGAGCATTGAATAGGATCCACATTCTAGTCTCAATCAAGTGTGTTATTTGTAATTATAGAGGAATGGGAACAGGAGCATCAAACAATATTCACCTCCAATGTTGCTCATGGTCAAATGATATCAAAGCATGCATATATGTATGTGTATGCCTGGCATTCAAATAGAGGTCAGAGGACAACCACGGTAGGACAGGGAGGTTAGGTAATGCAAACACTTTAGAATTGCCTCTATTTTAACCAGAAACAAACATTTCTTCTTTGAGGAAATGAAGAGGCTGGAGTGACCAAGAAGCATTACTGGAAAGAGGAGTGGTCCCAGTGCCATAACCCAGTATGAGTCCTGAGAGAGATCATGCCAACCCAGGGTAGAAGTGCATCCCTGTTCCTTTCTAACCCTGCCCAGCTCCAGGCTTAGGTCAAGAACTGGCACAAATAGTAGTAAACATTTGAATGTAGCCTTAACAGGGAAACAAGAGAGAGAAAAAAGCAAGAACAACAGACCCTGGTTTTAGAGCATCAGCATTGCTGATAAACCCAAAAAGGAGGGTTCCAAAGGTTGAGCAGTAGCCACTCCTAGGAATTTCCTTCAGCAAACAGGCCTTTGACATCAGCTCTTGCTTGCTTTGGGAAGAACCAACAACTGGTCCCTGGATTCAGAAGGGAACAGAAAGGTATTGAGTTGCAGCACAGGAAGGGGACAGGATTCAGAATGACTCTTCTGGGCAAATTCAAAATATGTTGATCTCTGGGGCTGGAGACACTGGTTAAGACACTGACTGCTCTTCCAGAGGTCCTGAGTGCAATTCCCAGCAACCACATGGTGGCTCACATCTATCTGTAATGGGATCCAATGCCCTCTTCTGGTGTGTCTGAAGAGAGTAATAGTGTACTCACATACTTAAAATAAATCTTTTTTTTAACTTTTTTAATTAGATATTTTCTTAATTTACATTTCAAATGTTATTCTGAAAGTCCCCTCCCCCCTCCCTGCTCCCCTGCCCACCCACTCCCACTTCTTGGCCCTGGTGTTTCCCTGTATGGGGCATATAGAGATTGCAGTACCAAGGGGCCTCTCCTCCCAATGATGGCTGACTAGGCTATCTTCTGTTACATATGAAGCTAGAGACACGAGTTCTGGGGGTTCTGTTTAGTTCATATTGTTGTTCCTCTTCTAGGGTTGCAGACCCCTTCAGCTCCTGATGTTCTATCTCTAGCTTCTCCAATGTGGGCCCCATGCTCCCTCTTATGGATGACTGTGAGCATCCACTTCTGTGGGAGTCATCATGATCCTCCTGCCTCTGCCTCCTTCAGCAAATCCTACCGGCGTGCGCCACCACAACTGGCTAAAATAAATCTTTAAAATAAATATGTTGATCTCCCTGATTTCTTGCGTTGCCTACAACCACTGAGGTCCCTGTTCTATTTTATTAAAGGAGACACATGCTCAGTGTGCAGTATAGGCACAATGTTTTGAGCGCTTGCATATGCCTGAGCCCTTGCTGGACTTAGCTCTACGCATCTTCTGAGTTCTTTACAATGAGTGTTAAGATTCCAATTTTACAGAACTCAAAGTCAGAGAAAAGATCTGCAGTCTCTGTGGGGTCCCATGAGGAAAGCTTGCGATTCAAGCTGGGTGTCTGACTCAGTAAGGCTCCTTCAAACTCCTTCTCGTGGGAGCTCGGCTTGTTTGAAATAGATTTTGAAGCAATCGGGTGCCCAGGAGACACCAACAACGGCACTTCAAGTTTTTATAGCTATTGCTTACTCTGTCACCTCTGGCAGAGGCACGAGGATGCAGATGGGACCCTGGGGGATTGCTGGAAGTGCCACTTGGTGACCTTGGCCACTTCAGATAATTCTCTTCTTTACGGTGTGTGTGTGTGTGTGTGTGTGTGTGTGTGTCCATAGAGATCTATCTGGCCTGAAGGACTGCTGCAGAGGGTGTGGGGTTTTATTTTGACAAAGGTAGAAACAGGAATATATTCATCACCAGCATTTTAATTGTTTTGTGTCTTGCAAGAGACCTTTCCAGGATGCTATGCTCAATATAACACCGAGGCTGGAAGCAGCACTTTTCCTTAAGTTGTACTTCTTGATGGATGCCGTCCCTCCCTGACTGGCTTCAGCAGTTGAAGTAAAAGCATCTTTGGGTGTGGTTGGCATCTGCCCTGACTCCTGTGCTCCTGTGGGGACTGATTAAATGTTATTACTCTTGGAGCATGAGTGCGGTAGGAGTGGGTGGAGAAGACAGCAAGATCTGGGCTTTCTGGAGGAAGGCACTTCCACACAGAACCCGTGTTTCCCAGGCCACGACAGCCTTGGGAGGCTTGGGAAGCTAGGAAGCAGCAGAATCTAGAGATTCAACCAAAGAATGTCTGTCCAATTGGGTCCCATGAACTATGGGAGGCTCCAATCCCTCCCAGGCTTCCAGAGTAATGGAGACAGTCCTCAGAAGGGGTATCTACATGGCGTATCTTTCCAGCTCCAAGGGAGCCTTTGCCCCACTTTCTGGGGGGTTATTTGCTTTGGTGTCACACTGTTGTGAACCAGGTGGCCATGGCCCTTCCCCGTGAATCATATAGTAGCAGATATGGGGTTCCTAGGTGTCTGGTTTGTGTAATTAGTGGAGCGCCAACTGCCTTTAGGCTGAGCTGAGCCCACAGAGCCATGCCGACTTGTCTGTGTCTTACAGCCTCAAAATGTGACTTCAGCCTTCCATCAGATGCTTCCCCTGGGGATCTGGCCCTGGGCTCTGGATGCAACTAAAGCAAGAAGGAAATAGGAATAATAAAAACCCTCTGTTAGCCTCGGGAGTGCCCCTCCCCCTGGCGGTGACTCATTCATCCCGAGCAGCAGAGTTTGCCCACGTCCACCTACTTCAGCTAAATCCCTTCCTATAAAGCTCCATAGTTCCTCTAGTATGGGGAGCTGATGAATTCCCGAGTGAACGTGTATTGCTGACAAGGGCACAGCCATGCCAAGGACCCCATTGCTTCAGACCCATAGGAATTGGCAAACCATCCTCTGGTTGAAGTACAAGTGTTTACAAATGATTGACCAGCGAGTATGTGCAAAAACAAGCAATCGCCGCTTCCTCCTCTGAGATTTTCACAGCCCGAGACTGCTTGTCTAAAGGCACATCCCACCAAGACTCGCTAGCTCGTTCCCCCGGTGCTGTACATAAAGCGCCGAGGTTCTACGTGGTTGCCTAGCTACTGTGCGTCCATCAGGCTTCATGGCTGAACATGACTCCTGGATTCCGGCTTTTACGTCCTTGAGTTGGTATGCCATTCCTGTCTTCATTTCATCAGCACCCCGGACAGGGTTCCAGGACCAAGCTGTGCCAGATGTGGTGTTCTAGCAAATAATTGCTCGCTACCTGGACTGAACCGCCGGTCCTCTGAGATGCTTCGAACCATCAGGGTTTGCAGAGACCTCCCGGAATCCAGATGCCAAGCTAGAATCCTGCTCCACGTGTGCCCCCGTTGGTCATTTGAAGCACTGAGCTTTAGTGCATGCCTGTGCACACCAGCCATTTGCTCAGAGGTCACACCAGTGTGCAACCATCCACAGCCCTGTTACAGGTAGCTGGGCAGTTTTCAGGTTTGATCACAGAGTTGTTTGGGGAATGCCATTTCATTCCTCAACTTTTATTTATTTATTTATTTATTTATTTATTTATTTATTTATTTATTTATTGTTTTTCAAGACAGGGTTTCTCTGTATAGCCCTGGCTGTCCTGGAACTCACTTTGTAGACCAGGCTGGCCTCGAACTCAGAAATCCGCCTGCCTCTGCCTCTGCCTCTGCCTCCCGAGTGCTGGGATTAAAGGCGTGCGCCACCATGTCCGGCTCTCAACTTTTATTTTTTAAAGAATATATTTTAATAAACGTTATTATATATAAAACAATCTTTCAAATTAATACAAGAATATATGCCAACATTAACCAGACCCAAAGTATATACAAATTATATACAGTTAGAATGAACAACTTAATTTTAATCGCCAACTAAAATAGTCTTTAAATTATTCAAGTCACTAACCCTTGCTGTTAAAGTTATTGGACTAAGTGTCATTTCATTCTATTTATGAGAAGGTGCCTGGATTCAGACAGGCCTGACTAGCAGTGCGGATGCAGCAGTACCTTTCAGGACTCTCTTCACCTTGGAGACAGACTCCGCTACCAATGTCTAGGCTGAGGAGTTCCTAAAGGGACCCCATGGTATTCTCATTGCAGTCATAATGAAAATGTGAGGTGACATAAATACTTTTGAATTTGTTTCGCAAGTCACATTAAGAACATTGGAAGGGTGTGAAAGTCAATTTCAATTGTTTGTTTTGTTGTTGTTTTTTTCCCTATCTCCTTTACATTCTTCCAAAAGAAGTTGAGGAGAGAGGAACACACACTTAAGAGTTGCATTTGATTGAGATTTCCTTGATTTTTATTTATTTATTTTTTTAGTTCGAGGCATTTGAAGGAGTCTACTTCAATTTGTGTAATGTTTAAAGTCAAATAGCTGGAATCTTGAATGCAGAATCTTCATTGTTATAATGTGGCTAATCTTTGGGTAAGCTTGTAATATGTTGCTTAGACAAAGAAAACATAATCTTCTTATTTCTTATCCCCAAGGAAAAGACTATGCATACATAATCAGAAAAGCCCTGGCTAATAACTGAGCCAGGGGTCCCCAGGCTTCATGATAGCCTGAACTCTCCCTAAACTCATTGGCTGGCCCCAGCAGTTCTTTGCCTCTTCATTTGAGAGCTTGAGATAAGTGTGCAGAGATGAGATGTGGTATCTTGCACAAGCTTTTTCTTTAGTAACTTTTCTTTTACTGAAATAAACCTAAAGAAGAGGATCCATGAGGCTTCTTCTTGCAACACTTTAGGAAATAAACTCATCATCAACAGTGAGAGAGGACACTTGCCCAGCACCCTAAACCTCGGAAGCTTTGCCTGGCATTAGAACACAAGCTTCTAGCAGTGAGATTATCCCCGATAGAGGCAGACAAGGCAAGCTGGAGACACACGGATGGCACCCAGTAAGCAGGTGATTTGAGGCTTCCTGCTCTAGAGTCAGCTTTTCGCCAATTAATTGTAAGAAACGATTTAAAAATTCAACAGTATTTGCTTGGGGAAGAAATAGATACTAAGATAGCGCTTGCTGCTGCTGCTGCTGCTGCTGCTGCTGCTGCTGCTGCTGCTGCTGCTGCTGCTGCTGCTGTTGCTGCTCTCCATGACCGAGCTGCCAGACGTTAGGCCAGAGACAAGGAATCTGTCATGCCCTAAGTGTATCTCAGTTTCTCTGTCTTATTTAAAGTCTCCCCTGCCCTGAAATCAACTATTTTATCTACTGCTCATCTGAAGAACACCAGATCTGTTTCAAATGCAAACTTGTCGGAATGAATCTTCAGAGACAAGACTCGAGGATCTGCAGCTCCTTCCGGAGGAATTTTCAAGACTAATTTCAAACCTCCACTTCCCCCCCCCCCCCTCAGGTTGGCTTTAGGGTACCGACCCTGTTGTGACTTAAATATGAAATCCTCCCCGCATGATTTCCCGTTTTGAAACCTAAGCTGCTAGCTGGCAGAGCTGTTTTTGAGGATTCTAGAAAGTTTTGGAGATTGGACCTACCTGGAAGAAGCAAGCCTCCAGGAGCATCCCCTACAGCTCCTTCTCCTTGCCCCCTCCT